>JAECUM010057692.1:0-11556 GCA_016617855.1 Megalonaias nervosa
TATATATATATATATATATATACAAGATGAATATGCGACAGAAATAAGAAAATACACTTAATAGAACTGAGCAACTTTATAGCATAATTTAGAATTGACCAGTTATATATTTTATGGAGTCCTGACTCATTTGTATACTTTAGAATTATATACAGGCCTGCTCAGTGCATGGGGGTGGGGAAATTAGGGTCCAGCCATCAACTCAGATATCAGAAGAACAAAAAATTCTTTGCAATAAATTTTCAAATGTTATCCTTGCAAGTGTCTAAATAATGGTAGATTACTATAGGCTTGATATACAAAATTGTACAAAGGTGTCTATATACCAAAAAATAAACTAGTTTTGGGGACCATTGGGCTTGATTATTATGTATTACCAAAATTTGCAGTTTATATATTACATAGTAAGACAATGTTTGATGTTCAAATTTGTTCAGGTTGAGCTAATTTCTAGAAAGAGGAAGGCGCGAACACCAACGGCCACAGCAGTATCTAAAATGTTGCTAATGGAAGTGGCAGAGGTAATGGTGTCTTTACAAGACAACCCACCACTTTCATATTCATCAGATTCTAAAATTCTCCATAACAAGACACCAGATCATCTAGACCCACAGGTAAATGGCAGATTATTGAGTATGTAGGAACCTTTATTAAGATATTTCTTTTGAAGGGTAAAACTATAAACACGAGTAAACAAACTTATAAATCTCACTCATTCAAAATTCAAGTGTGACATGTAACATAATTACTTATGTCTTCTGATTTGTTTTGTAGATACCAGAAAAGGCCATCACGTATAGAGCAACCCCTGTTTGTGATACTGGGACACAAACTACCTACTACTGCAGTGATGTGGTTGCCAATAAATTAGAAAGGAGAATCAAAGAAAATGATCACAAAAACGTGGAAACTTTCTTAAAAAAAGACAAAACTTGCATCACCAACAGATTTCATTTTTATAATGTATCTAAAAACAATGAACTTTTTAAATTATACACTGGAATAACTGCTGATACAATTGAATCATCTCTTTAACTATCTTGGAGGTCATGTCAATAACTGTACATACTGGCAAGGGAATCGAACATAACCAAACGAAAGAGACAAGCAAAAGACTGCATCTGCAAAAAACTCTCACCTCAAAATCAACTATTGCTCACCTTGATGAAGTTAAGACAACGGTTTCCTAATAAAGATTTAGCATATATATTTGGAGTTAGCCAAAGTACCATTTCTATCACTATCAATACATGGATTCAATATATATTTAAGACAACAGCATGGATTCGAAAAAAAAATTGTTTCCATCAAAGATGCTTATTGCGGAAAAGTTGCCTGCTTGTTTCAAATCATTCAAAAATGTAAGAGTTATCATAGACTGCTTTGAAATATTTGTTCAGTCATCTAGGAACTTTGCTGAACAAGGGAACATGTACTCTTCCTATAAAAATCATGCTACACTAAAATACCTTGTAGGAATTTCACCGACAGGAGCAATACCATTTTTGTCAGACGTGTACGAAAGCAGAATTTTGGACAAGAATAATTTTGTTAAATCTGGCCTGGCAGATTTACTTGAACCAGGAGATTTGGTGATTACGGACAGATTATTTTTTTATTAAAGATGTTCTGATGTCTCGCAGAGTTGATTTGAACATTCCACCATTTCTTGCAGGAAGAGATCGATTGAAGAAATCATGACAAAACGCATTACGCGTGTTCGTAGTTACGTTGAAAGAGCAACTGAGCGAATGAAAAAGTTTACGATATAGGTACTACTCTTCCACTAAGCCTAAAACCTGTAGCATCAGAAGTTGTTCAAATTATTGGAGTTTTAGTTAACTACCAAATTCCTCTTGTAAAGTAAAATGATTCATGAAGATTTCAGGATAGCATGTTATTTTCTAAATGATGACCATTTCTACGTTGTCATAAGTTTTAGAACTTCTTGTTTGTACAAGTGTATTATAACTTAAAGAATATACAACTTTATTATTTTGAAATGATACAATGTAGATTAACATTTCAAATGTTCCGCAGCAGAAAGAATGAACATACCATTTTTTTAGGAGGGTCCGTTCGCAAAAAATAAGGTTCCAACAAAGGCTGAAAATACAAGGTCAGTAACGTCAAACCAAAGTCCCTAACCAACCAAGATTTTTCTAATTGGGTTAGCTCATTTTGTTACTTTTTTTTTGACGCTTGTGTTTTCATTTTTTTATGCGTGTTCGTTTACCCTTCGCCCACTCACTATTAGTCGTCACCCTCTCTGCTGCTGTAATTAAATCATTATTATATCATTAATGGATCTCACACAGCTAGACTAGCTCGACAGAGACTAGAGTCAATTAAAAAATATCTACCCGTCCGTGATTCTGTTAGGCAACAACTACAAGAACGTCAACAAACACAGGAAGAATTTGCCGAAGAAGCAGAACAATTATTCAAACCTGTTACAAAGGCTACCGAAGGTCTTCCCACGTTGGAAAAAACCGCCAAAGCAACTGAAAAAATAGCAGAGCGAACTAAGAAAACAAAAAGGATTTTAAGAGAACTTCCAGATTAAATAGCTGCTGCTCAACCAAAGAGAGAATTAGAACAAATACTTGAAGGCGTTGAACAAGTTCGCGCTGACACAGGTGATATAAAGGAACGTATACCAGATCAAGAAAAAGCAGAATCAGAACAAGCAAGAGCCAGAATTGATGTAAATGACAAATGTACTGAAGATGCTATCAACCAAATCAAAGAACTTGACAAAACAAGAGATTTATCTATGTTTGCCGCCGCAACGTTTGATAAAAGAAAACGATTTTTGAAACCCTGAGTTCGCTGACGATGCTGTAAGTCGTGAAGCTTGGTATAAATAGTTATTTCGCATACACTATGGAGCCGATCAGGCTAGAAAAAGCTGATCCAAGATATGTTGGATTTATCCATAAAATAGATAACTATTTTTCAGAATTACAACAACGGCAGCAGTATCAACAACTACAAGCAGAACTACTAAAACAACAACTAAAGCAAGAAAAAGAACGACAAAGGCAAGAAAAACAACAACAAAGGCAAGAAAAGCAACAATAAAGACAAGAAAAAGGACAACAAAGACAAGAAAAAGAACGACTAAAGCAAGAACGACAACAACAACAATTATCACAAACATCAACAAAACAAGTATTATCACAACAACAACAACAACAACCTCAACCACAACAACAAGAACAAACCATCAAGATCAAGTAAGGAAGAAGACCTGTATGACATTCCCGGTGCCACTGGTCTTGCTACAGCAACCAGTAACTGGAAGTGGTCTTATTACTTGCCCCGATAATGTTCTTGCCGACGTGGACAGATTAGAAGTACTCAATGGTGGAAAACGAGCCGGTAATAATTTCCCAGATATCATTAATGAAGCTGCTGCTATTTGTCATGGATTATTTACAGGTGGTATCATGGATGTTGGTATTTATCGGGCTCTCATCGATGAAATCATTGATGATTAAGGGAAATAATTAGATACATTGACTAAAATAACATGATTATATATAATGCTCAGCGTGGCCCTACCAACGTC
This sequence comes from Megalonaias nervosa, assembly GCA_016617855.1. Classification (NCBI taxonomy): domain Eukaryota; kingdom Metazoa; phylum Mollusca; class Bivalvia; order Unionida; family Unionidae; genus Megalonaias; species Megalonaias nervosa. Next base: position 3,575 of record JAECUM010057692.1, read on the forward strand.
AGGGTGATAAATTTGAGATTACCTACGTAAAAAGCTATCTACGGTGATGGACGCGGTGATGTTGTTCAGGGTATATTCAGAAGGTTAGCTCCAAAAGCAATACCGATTGCAAAACAATTATCAATGAAAGCTATTGACGTTGTTCGTGAAAAAATGATTGGTACAGTTGGTGATGTTGCTTGTAAATCATTCTCGGCAATCAAAGAAAGACTAGCACGATTGATACGACGAAAACCTCAGCTAATAAAATTACCCAGCATTGAAGTGATGCCTGCAAATGTTAGTAAAATAATAAATCAAGCTGCGAATCAAAAACTAGCAGCAATGGCGTTGCCATCGATGTCAGAAAAAGAAAAAATATAACTGCTAGTCTGATAGCAGGAAGTGGTATTCGTGTTAGACGATAACAAATATAATAAAGATGTACAAACGTGTATCTGATCCCGCATTTGACATGGATGCGCCAGTTCTCAAAGATGAATCGATACGTGATTATCAATATTATTCTTATGACGCACGACAGCCAAATCAGCGTGGGCGAATTGAACTGCAAGTTCAGGATACAAGCAGATATTTCTTACTCGCTGAGCATTTATTGACGTATAAGGCGAGATCTTAAAAACATATGATACAGCATATGATGCTGATACTAGTGTCGGTTTTGTTAATAATGGCATCATGGCGTTGTTTGACAGCGCTACATATATCATTGATGGAAGGCCCATTGAATCAATCCAGAAAGACGTCTACGTTGCCACTACGATACTTGGTCTTGCAAGATACAGCGATGATTATTCAAGACCAGCTGGTCCGTCAATGATGTTTGCCAAAGACACTTCTGATTCTCCAGAATATATTCAATATGAAATAGGAAGACCAAGAAATCATGCTAGAAATGCCGTCGCGGATGTAGAAAACATGATAATTAATGTTAACCAAGATTTTAATTTAGGATTTAGAGCGTGTCGATCGATGCTGAAAGGTGAAAGAAGAACATTCTCATGTGCGATCCCAGTGTCGCATATCTTTGGATTCTACAGAAATGTCAGAAAGGTTATTTTCGGAGCCAAGCATACAGTTGTACTTGTTAGAAAAGATACCGACGGTGATGCAATCTGGTGATTTGCTGGTGATGCTGGTAAAGTAATACTAACAAAACTTTCATTGTGGATGCCAATAATGACTCCATCAATCATTGAAGAACAACGGTTACTCTCTTTTATGGAGCAGGGTGGTATATCAACATTATCATGGCTGACAACAACTACAGATAGTGTTCAAAGTGCAATCAATGGTTTATTTACATGGCAGATAGCATCACAGCAAGGTGTCTTCGCACCGCGAAATATATTTGTTGCTTTCCAAGATACTGCAAGAGTTAACTCACAATTACATAGCACAATGATATTCGACAAACTTGGTGTCACTGAAGTTTCACTGAGAATAAATGGATATCAAGAACCTTCGGAAGACATACTATTAAACTTTGAAAATAATTATGTTGCACGTGCATATTATCGTTTAATGACATTCATGGGAAGTGACCAAAATATTGATTCTGGTTTACAAATATCACAGCTAGATTTTATAACGTTCTATCGGATCTATTATTTCTCACTGGAACATTTGGATTTGCTTAGACAATCTGTCGTTGCTATACAATTTCGAGCTCGTGTGGCAATAGGAGCTAATGCTAATTACAGAGCAATCGCCGTTATACTTAGCGATAAAACAATGTTGCTTGAAGGTGTTGGTGGTCGAATGAAAGTCATCAATGCACCAGTAGAAAACATGTAATTTTATCGCGAAGTAAAATTATAAATGTCATACACACACGTTAATGTTACTTTGACTCCTGGTCAACTCAAGAAATTACAAAGCGCGTTGAAGAAAAACCACCCAACAAGAATAACATTAAAAAATAAACAATTATCTGGCCCGAATAAAATATCACTGACAGATCGCCAAATCAGACACTTTAATCGAGCAAAGAAATCTAACAAAAAGGATTACAAGTCGAGTTATCATTGGCGGCTCTCAAGGATATGAAAAAAACCGGCGGAATATTTCCACTTCTTGCAGCTATACCAGCATTGATAGCCGCTACAGCCCCAGCTGTTGCAAAAGCAGCTGCACTTGGTGCTGTTGGAACTGCTGCTGGGATGGCATTAAAGAAAGCAACAGATCACTCAATAAAAACTTTCAAAAAGAGGAAACGGTCTAAGGCTTCCCGGGACACTTCGCTGATTTTTCTTATGTCTAATTTTGATTTACTTGATGCTGCTAAAAAACTAAACATCAAAAACTTCAGAGGTGTTTTTTATGCGTGATCAGTTACCACCAAATCAAATTAAAATCGAAACTGGTATTATTAATATCGATAAAAATTCTGGACCAGGTACTCACTGGGTTGCATACGCGATTGATCCGCGTGAAATTGTTTATTTTGATTCGTATGGACTAGTACCGCCGATAGAATTTTTAAAATATCTTAGCAAGATGCAAAATATTCCAATCTGGTATTCAACATTACCAACACAGACGATAACAGATCCGCCAATATGTGGCCGTGAAGTACTCGCTGTGTTCGACTCTGTGTCATCATCAACAACAACACCTCATAAAGTCGTGCACGAGTATACCACGTTTTCCAACGTTTTAAAAAGGCATTAGTAAATATAATGGTAGATATTTACGGAAGATCGTCTCGCAGTAAAACTCAGCAAGGTGACTTATTCAAATATGCAACTCTTCATGATGTGAAGGAAGAACTCGCTAATCTTTTGAGTCTCGCAAATGTAGGCCAAAATGAAGTCGTTGTTCTTCAGGATCAGTTAGGACGATTAAAGACGAGCAATATCCCGTTGACAGATATTATTCTGCGAGTTAAAGGCGCGACAGAAGATAACTTAGCCGTATTTACTAAAAACGGTAAAATTAAAAATTCAAGTGAATCGGTCTTAACACTCATGGGAGAAATTGCTGGACGTATCATAAGAATTGGAGATATTATGTATGGCGATCTCAACATGAGTAAAAATACAATTATCAATGTGAGAGAACCAAAATCAGACGATGATGTAGCAACAAAAAGATATATGTAGACAGCAACAACGCCACTATCAGAACTGAGACTGATGATAGTTTACGAACCGCCGGTGATACGATGACTGGTTCTCTCAACATGGCTAATAATAAAAATTACTGGTCTTGGAGAAGCAGAATCAAACGATGACGCTGCAAAGAAGAAATACGTCGACAATAGCAACATCCCGATGATGATATCGTTAATGACAATCAATGACGGAATGACAACATTTAGATCTGAATTTTCTACTCATGTGCAAACGTTTGTAAAGTTTTGTAGAAACAGAAATAGAGCTATTAATGAATTATTTGGAAATCCAGCGGTTGTTGATATTAAACTCGTTGACATAAAAAAATTACCGACAGTGGAATATATACAGTAGCGTCTGGATCAGCATTGTGGACACCCCTCAATAAATCCATCAAACATCGCGCTAAGGTTGCCGGCATATACAGGTTCTCAGTAATAGGCGCTACAACATTTACAATATCTACCACAATTTCACGGCGTTATCCACTAACTGGATCTTCTGGATCTGTGTTAATAGTACTAGATCAAAACGACGACGTAACATTTGTGGTGGAACCCGAAGAAAAAAACTTCGGCTTGTTGTACTATTGGTGTCTTGAATTAATTCCTAAACTACCACCTACTTAAAATATAATGAACCAGTCGACTGATGTTCAACGTTTCTGATACAATCAAGTATGTGAGTGGCATACACAACTGAAAAATATCATCGACGAGTATACAGTAAAAGTAAAAGAAAAACGCAGACGTGTCGTTGTTACTGACATAATTGTATACCCTGCATCTGCTGTCATCGCTGGAACAGTAACGGTCATCGGCGCATTGTCAGCGCCATACGTGATAGCGCCAGTTATAGCGAATGGTGTTTCAGTTGCAACAGGAATCGCTGGTATTCTTAATATCATTGCAATGAAAATATCCACGTGAGCGGTTGACAAATTACACGAGGATACAATAAAGTTGCTTACAGCGACGCAAGCATACTCCAAATTGTCTTCGTTGATATCATTAGGTCACAGCGATGGAATAATATCAGATCAAGAGTTCGCAGAAATGATCCTGATTTTTCAATCAGGGATGTATCATGAGGCAACGTATGTGTCAAAACCTACAAATAATAGTCACCTGATAGAATCAGGAGTTTAAAAATCCTGATTTAGAATCAGGATTTAGATAATAATGTCAAGGTCGAACGAATTACTACAACAGATCGTCGCTAATACAGCACCGCCAAAAACAACGATGATATCAGCAAGTTCAACCAATCTTGAATTTAGCATTAGCTTTCCAACTGCGATTCCAGCCAAAGAAATAGCGCTATCACAATTACGAGTTTATTATAGTTGGCCAAATATTAGGTCAAAATCATTCGGTGGGTTGCAAGCAAATAATTCACTTGTATTTACAAACAAAAATGAACCCGATGGAACCCCCGATTGGCAAGTTGTAAGTATACTAACGGGCAGTTATCAAATAGAACAGATCAACGATGAATTCCAATGCAGAATCAAATCTATTAAGAATCCAAAATAGCTATTACTGTTCATGAACCAACATTATCAGCGGCGGTTGAAATAAATTCTCTTGACTATGTTGTAGATATATATCAATCATCGATCAAATCAGTGTTAGGTTGGCCAGAAGTTCCACCGGATCATCAAGGACCACTAGAACCTCGTCGAGATGAATTTTTTACAACCAAAAAATATTTATAAAGAATCCGGAATATCGTAAAACTTATTCATGTAAGTATTTTGACGAGGATGAATATATTACCACACATGACAATAAAAAGAATCCTCAAGTAACAAAATTTTAACGTAATTTTGACCAGTATAAAAATCCACTTGTCGATGATTACTTTCCTAAGGTTCCCGAATCATGGAGAAAAATAAACCCTCCACCGGGTATATCAAACACAATAACGATCAATACTGTGAAGGCCGTCATGTTTCGCCGGGTATTGTATTTTGCTGATTTATTAACCCTGAGTATTCTAAAACACTCAACGATATAAAAAAGTTATTTTCCAGTATAATACATCATTACAGCGATGATGTAAAACAACAGATTATTGAAACGATTCAACATCTACACCAGTTTATCTCAGACTTAAAATATGTTAATGAGGTTATCATTGAAAATGCAAAATCCGACGATGATTTGAAACAGTTATTTTTAAAACATTATGGGAGGGCAATTGATCTAGATGATATTCATCTTCCTTTACCTGAATTAAATCTCAACTCAAGTGAATCAATCCGTAGCATCATCGATGATTACTTTCCTAAGGTTCCCGAATCATGGAGAAAAATAAACCCTCCATCGGGTATACTCAAACACAATAACGATCAATACTGTGGAGGCCGTCATGTTTCGCCGGGTATTGTAAATATAACATAAACGATCGCAGTTAATTTTGTATGCGATGTAATTGATGGAAGTTATCAAGTAGATCTTGAAAAACCCAATCAGGCCCTGCAGGGATACATTTTATATATATTTACTTCGCAAGTACCTCCAAGACGTTTAATTGTATCAGAACCAATTAATCCTGTTTATCTGAGATGTCAAAAACCGCTATTATCAAGGATGCATTTCAAACATACTGACCAAACCGGATACTTGCTGGATTTGCGAGGAAAATCATTGACTATAAATCTGTATATAAGATCGTAGATTACCAGCATCAGTATTTTGTAATACAAAACAAATATGTCAAATAAATTATCTGAGTAAATATTATTATAATCTGATTCAGAATAAATATTTTTATCAGAATAAAAATAAATCTTATCAGAATAAAAATAAATGTTATTATCAGAATAAATATTATAATCTGAATAAAAATAAATATTTTTATTGTAGTCAGAAATTAATTATCCCTCTTGACAGAGTCATGGTTTTATACTTTAATTTTGTTTAGTTGTTGCCACAGTCACGGTGGCAGTCTTTCACAATTACTAGTTTCGTTGTCACAAGAGTCACTGGCGACAGCGCTTTCACTTTCACATTCATCACTGATATTATGGATCGTTTCACAAGCAGATATAATCTCCCTCAACTGTCTTATATGAGCATTCACAATCTCTTTTGTTTCGTATCCGTGAGACAATTCTGATCTAATATTTTCAATTGCGTGAGCGAGGGGAACAAATAGTTTAACCTGCGTATCTGTAACTATTGACAAGGATTGCATCATTCCTTGCTGAATTAACTTTATGAATCTATAATCAGCTGATATTGTATATCTATTTTCAAATTTTCGTTGTTGCAATGCTACAAACGCACAAATAATTTTTTCAGGATTAAGTTGATCAGATATTGTTATGCCATCATGTTGTAATTTTTTAATCGCAGACATAATAACATTAATATTTTCAGATTTCATTATATAATAAATATTTATTTAAAATATAAAAATATTTACACAACACATATTTACAGCAAAATCCCCATGTGAACCCCTAGATTGCCAAACGACATTCTAGCAGGTTCAGAGGGTGATTTACTCCCATGTGAACCCCTATATTACCAAACGATATTCTAGCAAGTTCAGAGGGTAATTCGAAATAGGACAGCACAACCAAACGATATTCTAACAGGTCCATAGATTAATTTGAATAGACACAACCCCCATGTGAACCCCTAGATTGCCAAACAAAATTCTAGCAGGTCCACCCGTTACGCAACACTGGGCGACACAACATGCAATCTTAATTCTATGGACGGTACAACACGAACTTAATTCCTTGGACGGTACAACATACAATCTTAATTATGGTAGTATCTCTAAGGACAGCACAAACACAAACGGGGCCTTCTCTACGTTCAACAGAAATCTGCACACCCTCACCCATGATCAACCCCGGGGAATGCAAAAGAGCACCCACCACATGGTGACAGAGTGTACTTTTCTCTGTTGAAGTTTGAGCAATGAGGCGGACCAAAAATAAGATACGGGTTGTATTCCTTATAAGCTGACTAATACTTGGAAATCCAAAAGTAGCTTACACAGTGGGCGTGGCTTATTTGCTGTTGTATTTTTCTTTTTTTTATCTTAATTAGTATCGCTGCCAAAATCTGAAGGAATCAAGAAACCTGACTTAATCATAAAATCCAAGATAATGTTTCTTTAAAAAAACAGCAAAAATTATTTACTCATCAGTAAATAAAAATATAATCATTTATAAAGAAAATTTATTATAAAATACAATAGAGACAACAGCTTAATTACTTTATCAAAGAAACATTTATTGACAGAGTTATCTCCCTTCACATGTGTAATACCGAAATGTTATTTTTTGTTCGAATGTCTTTGAAAATACCGATTTGGTTATGTTATTTGCGACACGGTGTACCGAAGGTGGGTTAATATCAAAATATTTGGCAGCTGCATTCATCGATGGAGATATTTTTTCTTCGCCTGTCTCTACATTTACACACTTAATAGCTTTTGCGCTCTTACAAAAATTATTACGGCTTTTTTTTCCAAACTTGCAATTGAGTTTGTGTAATAGCCTGTAAGTTATTTAAACAGTTATCCTTTGAATCTGAATTAATAAATAATCACAAGTCCGTCTTCGATTACTCCATGATAACATTTTCAAACACGAATCTATGACAAAGATATCTTTTCTTTTTCAGCACAGATCATGAAATGACCAGTATTAGTTACAAAACCGACTTTTTTTTTAGTCGACAGTGCCTGATGATACCATCAAGAGATGTCTCATAATTCTTGATGATGGGATGTTTCACAAATTCATTTTGTTCCATTTATATAATAACATTATTTGTCTAAATAATTATTTTGAAACTCTGGCGAGATAATTTTCGGCGGTTTTTATGGGAGATTCAACGC
>JAECUM010057694.1:5000-19589 GCA_016617855.1 Megalonaias nervosa
ATACAAGAAATGTGCAACTCCTGAATTATTAATCCAATAAAGCAGTGAAAACCTATACACATCCTTTAGACTGCACAATGCTGCTAAGCAGTTGGCAGCAGTGCTGAATGGATAAATACTTCCCATGCTTGCTGTGTGATTACGTTAACCAATTATAGATCGGAGCAATCAATACACAGGCTACGTATTGATTTTTTTATTACACAGTGTGGTGTAGTTTCACTGGCTGATACTATTCTCGCATGAAAATTTTGTACTGTCAAAGAAACATATAATAGAGAATATTAAACAATTATTGTGGTATATACTGACAAAAATCAGATTGCTGCTAATAATATTTTGAGGGAGTTTATTGAGGTTTCTAGAAATTATATTAAACTACCAAATGACTGGGATATAAAATATGTCAGAGAAACTGAAATCAACATATCATTTGAGTGCATCATACTGATTTATAAAAGAAGCTCAAAAGATGTTATATGTGGTTTCAGAGACAACAGAGCACATTGGTAAATTGATTAACTTGGAAGGACCTTAGAAATGGAACCGAATAGACTATGTCAAGCATATGAGGAAAAGCAAAAGATAAAAAATTATATAATATGGTGCAGGAAAAAATAGTGTCCCTGACTAAATCGCCCACTAAGTGTGAAGCGTCAGAAACGTTTGACGATTGTTAGCAAATGCTCTAGCTGTAATGGTAAAGACATCCAGGAGTAGATGGGTTTTTTTTGGGGGGGGGGGTATTAAATAGGAATGGAATCTGAAGAGTTTACAAACTGATATACCACGATGCAGAAGAGAAGGAGCGCGGGCATAAGAGCAAGTTAGTAATGGCTGTTGCTAAACATGTTTATTGTTCTTTATTTTTAACATAGCTTTAAAAATTTTAGTCGTATCTACAACTTCTGCAGTGTGGCAGTTTATAGTGATGTCTAGCACTGGGGCATCATTCCGCAGACACGTAGCATCATATCCCACCCAGTCACATTATCTTGACACCACGCTGACCAGTCTTAACACTAACTTCTTAATGCTGAGCGCCAAGCGAGCCAGCTGCACGTACAATATTTATAAGTCTTTGGTACGACTCGGCCGGGGTTCGAACCCTCGAACTCTCAAATCCGATCGACAGACCACTAAGCCACCAGAGCGGTCATTGCTGAACATAAACAACCTAAATGTCTTGATGATATTTACAAGTCGTTTGACATTACTGGGTACGTACGTCAATCTGACAAAATTTATGTTGCTATTGTATTCAGTGATGGGTCACTTGAGGTTATTAAGTGGAATCTTTTCTGAAAGATATTTTATCTGGTGATGAAAGAGAATTTCTCTATCAGGAGCCTGAAATAGGCTCGCTGAATTATTTGACAATGGCTGATTTACAAATTCGTGTTATTATAGGCGGACTCCTGAGATACAAGGTCAGCGACCGGAAGAAACAACGGCATCCACTCACCCATTGTTGGGATTGTATGACCCCCTCTTTAAGTTCATAGAAGCAAAATCCACATCTGCAATATACAAACGCTGCATCGGCTTTGATGCTCCAAACGGCAATATGCGAGTTGGTGCAGTACTCAGTGATGGATCATTTGAGCTTATTTTTTGGCCGAAATCAACTTAAGGCACATACTTCACGAGTTTATGGATTTATTTGTTATGGATTATTCTGATAACGCGTCGACTTATTTACAAGACCCTCGTATAGTATTTCAGATGAAGATAAATGACGATCTGCCTATCTTATGCTCACGGTCAATTAGATTAACTTCCCACTATATATATATATATATATAGAGAGAGAGAGAGAGAGAGAGAGAGAGAGAGAGAGAGAGAGAGAGATCAATGGTGTTGGGAGGCAACAAATGTGAAAGGCATCTGCCTTGGAAAATACAAACTCGCTGGCAGAATACGCCCTTAAGAAAACTGTAAAACACATATGCTAGTGTTACGTACAGGTTTAGGCGCTCGGCCATGTCATATCGGAGTCAAATCACGTAATCAGCTCCGCCGAGCATGTGGATCTGTTTACAAATATTACGAGGTGTGTATCGCTGTTAATGTGTACAATGACGATAAAGGCTTTTATCCGTTTGCACTATCCCCACAAGGACAACACGGACGAACTCAGGCTGACTTGTTTTTTAGTGAAATGAAATAATCAGAATTGGTATCGCACTACATATGGATAAAGAATCTTGCTCGGTTTCTTAACTGACACGATAATCATCACGGTAAGAAATACCCTAGCAGACGTTCCATGCATTTATTTAGTACCCAACAGCTGCTCGCCGACCACTTTTACTGTGGCTGGATTAGTGAAAAACCGCAGCGGACAATAATGCCAGAACTTCGCAAATAATTCTCAAATTCACTGCGGTGGAACGAAACACAGATCCAAGGAAGGTTAAATAATTACTTCACTCCATATTATACCATATTATATTATTTTCGGGGGTTGTTACCTGGGATTTTGTGAGCCGGAAGAATATTTTTTATCTCTTTTTCTCTCAATAGTTATTTTCTGCAAAATAATACAATGTAGTTTAATGGATTGTCTTGTTTTAATGGTCCATACATCTAGGCAATAAGGATTATAATAAATCTTGGGTATGCGCCATTTGTATTTACGTCCCCATTTTGAGATTTGTTAGATTTTAGTGATTACTTGTTTTATTATGGGAGGTCGGTATTGGAAGAAAGTAATTAGCCAATTTCTAGGGGCCAACGTCACAGAATATTGATGGGATCTTATGATGGTGTGGTTTAGTTTGTAGTTGAGTTCCAGTCAGAGCTGAATAAGTGGGCATGAAGCCTAAATCTAAAGGTGTTAATTTGTTGTGTATCTCCATGTGAAATATTTGTGACTGGGATCGATATTTTGTACAGTGGAATAATTGATAAAGGATTGTTCCATTATCTGGAGACGCCTTTTATTGTTGCGTTATGGGAAATATGGTGTAAAATCACATGTCAAACGAGACTCAAAATCGTGATTCGGCTGACTCCAGAATAGAGTAGGACATTGTTCCCTGTATTTGGTGTTCGAGTTGTGATTGGTATTTTATGGTATTAAAGTTCTAATGTGACTCTACGGAATCCTAACAATGAGAAGCCATGCCGTTGTGAGGTTGCCATGCATTTGTGATGAATTTGTGACGTTTGAATATGTTGTGGTCAATGATTGATTAGAGGAAAATTATTTGTAGTTTTGGCGCGTTATTAAAACATCCAGTGGACAACAATTGTTGCCGAGATTTCCTTGGAAACAAGGAGAAACAAGGGACTTCGAGCCGAACCGACGCGAGTGTTTCATTCGCTAGGTACAAAGACGCCTTGCATATAACTATGTTTGGAATCTATTTGACAACTTGAAATTTTGGTTCAAATTAATTTCAGGACCTTATCTCTTTCCTCCTCCCTCCCCCCCCCCATTTTTTCTTAAATACAATATTGATACCATTCGCACAGTACTCGGGGAAAATAATAACAACAAAATCCCCAACTGGGGAGGGTGTTATCAGTTTCCCCCTTAATCTATTGCCTGTGAGTTTACAGGTATGGATGAGGCGGCATTTTGAACTTAATATAAATGTCTAGCCAGCGCATACCACGTTGGATTGTAACTTGTGCCATTTTACCCTGTATCAAACAGAGTTTCTTATGCCTTATTTGGTATTAAATAGGGTTTGACGATATCCGTCTCAAGAAAAAATATTTCGAATTTTCCTCTTCTCATGAAATATGACATTTGGCATGTCTCTTCTTTTATGCAAACGTTTAAGGGATATGACCGCAACAAGACACGTACTATATAGTAAATGAACGTATTAGTTGAAAAAAAAGTAAGATTTTGTTTTTCTTCCAAATGATCATGAAAGAAAATAAACTTAATTTGAAATAATTATTCTAATTTTTGGGTATTCATTGTTTATATACATAATGCCCATTAGGCCTTCGCATTCACTTCGAAGTAGACCGGAAGTTTACAAGCGGGCCTGTGTGCAAAAGTATACACACACGAAGCAACGGATAAACTTTGCCCTTCAAAATCAGTAATGTACTTAAATGGTGCATGGATGAAATGTGTGTAATGTCTTCTTTACTGTGGTACAAGTTATGAGCGATTAAATATGCAGATATTATCGAAAAATTAGAACGGGGTCATAAAGGTGTCATATTGTGACTTGCGAGAGTTAATTACCTTGTGTTAATTGATGAACGTACACACTAGTTTCCCCCTGAATTTAGTGTCTGTGTTGTTAACGTATTTATGGCTTTAACCTATTGCTTTCAGATATTTATTCGAGGTTGATTTGGAAATGTCACACTGTACCTTGAACTTGTTCATACACTTCTGGTTAATTACAGGTGAAAAATAAGTTCAGCATTGCAGAAGAACCATAGCCATATGCAATATTTTTTGTAATCCCCCTAACACAAAATAGACTGTTCCATTTCTAGAAAATGTGAGGTCAAGAATCACTAATCAAGTACGAAAATGAAAGTAAAACAACAGTACCTGCTCAGAATTAGCAACAATTACAATTTACTCTGAAGACAAATACTGGCATGTGTTACGTATAAGCTTGTACAAAAGTAACAAAAGAAAAGAGTGAAACCAGCAAGCTTTGTAAGTTTTAACAAAAATAATTTATGTCCCTAGAAAACACGGTAAAAAGGAGAAAATAGGAAATAGGACTTACAGTTTGTGAAGATAATCCAAACATGTATTCTAGAATTGAAAAATATAAGTCCTATCACTAAACAGTTAAAGTTGAATCCAGGTTCGAATCTCGACGAGGTTCCAAGATGGCGAATGATGACGTCAGGTGAAGTCTTTGTACGAATGTCAACAGTTCCTCGTTGAACCACAACTTGTAATGTTCCAATTTAGAATAAATTCCCACTGAATGACTTTGTCCTAAATCTTTAATACAAAAGAAGCATATATTATATTCTAAAAAATAGATGAACTTCTGAACAAGCTGTCATCTACGATAAAACACCTGGGTGTAAACATACGACTCTTTACGGCGCCTAACAGAAATATACCCTTCTGCTTGAAGGTATATTATACGATTGACTCTTTCACGGAGATGTGAATATTTTTAAACCGAACTAAGACGTCATTCCAGGCGCGCATGATGGAACACGTGGTCAGTTAATCATCAACAGCGCAGTAAACAATGCAATTATACATGTAGGCCAGAAAATGACCTTGGTAATAGCCAATCGCTTTCACTCGTTGTTTACCAATATCAATGAACCAACTGAACTAAAAATAGTGCTTACGCGAGTCATACTACGCTTTAAATAAACAGAGTATCTCTTTCAATAATATCAAATCCCGTGAAAATAATTATTACAATAAAATGTAATGATACAAAAATAAAATAAAAAGAATTTAAAATTAACACACAAGTAATTAACTTACATATTCGTAGCACATGATACAATCCAGGATTACCCGACGTCGAGGTATGTCTGAGAAACCTGAATACGTGTTTACGTACTTGTGTCAAAATTCGATACCATCAAGGTAAGTAAAGTCAACGAAAGCAGTTTAGACTTAAGGGTTATTGGTAATGTTCAATTCATTAAAGGTGGGTGGAGGATCGTACTTGGACTGTGAAGAAATGGCTATAAGTTATAGTATTGTGATATCCCATTTCTTTCAGTTAAGTATCACCAACATTTAGCAGTGAGAGTGTGAAAAATAATTTATAATAAAAGAAATTCCGTACCTTTTTGTCCACATACTAGGATGCAAGGTACAGAAATATGGAGTCTTTATGTACTGAAAATGAAATGCCACTGACCATTTATGAATAATCCATTGAGCAGCAAGGAGAAGTTAATTTTGCATAAAAGTTGGAATAATGAGCTGTTTTTTTCTTCTGCACATACTGTTTGCAAATAAAATGGATCCTAGCCAGTCCTGAAACATGGTAAAAAGGCCTGTATTTGCGATAAGGAGCATTTTATGATGGAGACAAGAACACAGTTCTCCATGTATTATGATAATAATATTATTGACACAATTTTAGTCGAAATATTATAATAATCTCCAAAATAAACAGTCTGGAATATTCATATTCCCTACTCACGTGTCTTTACGTACGTGGTGAACTATCCATTCTACTACAATTAGTAATTCAGTTTTCTATACTGTATTAAATAATGAATCTCAAGATTAAATCTCTAACCACTTTCTTCGTATCCTAATAATGGATTCAAGGCAAAATGTACAAAATATATAGACTTTGGTCTAACTTAGGTGCGTAGGATTACTCGACGTCGAGGTATGTCTGAGAAACTTGATTACGTGTTTACATACTTGTGTCTAATATTTCCCCTTTATATAGACCACCAGCCATGTTAAACTGCCTCCTTGTATCTTCCTAAAGCACTCAATGTCCTTGCACATGACTACACTGTACAACGTTATCATCTAATTTACCCCGTGTTCAAATGTCGTACAAAAAACAACATAAATAACTTGATCTCAAATACAAAACTATTTCACTAAATCACTAATATGCAAATGTTAACTTTTCCCTATACGTGGCCTATTCGAAACACCGTAAAATCCACCGTAGAAACGCACATGCATGTATGTGTATTGTAGCGGACTACTCCTTCGGCTACGCTTCCCAGAGTCTCGCTATCTCGGATTCTTTACGATAGGTCTTGTATTTGGAGTGATATCCCGCTGAATCTGTCTGAGGACTCGCACTCCAGAGTGTGACAGATTTCCACCTTAGCCGGATACCGTCTTATTTCTGGCTTCTTGTATGTCGCCGACTTTGTCGCAGGGTCGCCAACTGGTCGCAGACTTGTCGCAGTCTTGGTCACCGACTGTGTCGCAGGGTCACCGACTGGTCTTCCTCTGGTCGCTGACTTGGTCGCCGAGTCACCGACTGATCGCAGATTTCTCGCAGTCTCGGTCTCAGTCGCCGACTGGGTCGCAGAGTCACCGACTGTGTCGCCGACTTGGTCGCAGGGTCGCCGACTTGGTCGCAGGGTCGCCGACTTGGTCGCAGAGTCGCCGACTGGTCGCAGACTTCTCGCGGTCTTGGTAGCGGTCGCCAACTTTGTCGCAGAGTCGCCGACTGGTCTACCTCTCGTCGCCGACTTGGTCGCAGAGTCGCCGAGTCGCGTTGTTATCCGATCAAGATCGACA
Organism: Megalonaias nervosa; assembly: GCA_016617855.1. NCBI lineage: Eukaryota > Metazoa > Mollusca > Bivalvia > Unionida > Unionidae > Megalonaias > Megalonaias nervosa. Next base: position 12,196 of record JAECUM010057694.1, read on the forward strand.
GAGAGAGAGAGAGAGACGACAGTGCCAAATGATGAAAGAACAGTTATCCTCAGTCAAAACGTGTATTACCGCAAAACCTCTGCGTTTCTTGGACAAGCCGGGCTTTTGGTCGACGAAAGACCTTGTCCCATTTCTTTTCTGATTCCCTGGCCTGGCTCTCTCCTGCCCAACGAAATACGACCAAGTGTGCTTACTCTGGCGGGGTGGTTATACTGTTACACTGCAGGGACGTCTTCACACTGTACCACTTCTTAACACACCCCCATAGCACCCACAGTTGGCCCGTATATATACCCAAGCGGAATCACGTGATCCAAAACTAAGACGTTAGATGGCGCTACGAAGCCCAGCAAACATTTAAAATCACAACATAAACTTTAACGAAACGAAATATTAAATAAGGGGGCGCTCACCAGTTATTATGTACTTTTGAGAGAGTGACGTATGTAAGGTGAAGTTATTTGCATTTAAAGCATGCACAGTGGAGAGTAGTAATAGAGGATACCGTAACCCCACATAGACCCCAGTATTAAATTTGGGGGGTTGTACCGTAGCCCCAGATTTTTAGCCCCACGTAGACTTCTATGTTAAGTACAGGTCCCGGCACTATAGCCCCAAGATTGGGACTGTATAGTGACAAGAGGAATGGAACAGATGGGGTGACGTCACGGTACTGGAGATTGGTAACAATGTTGCAAGTGGCTGACCTGAATAAGCGCGGCTACCTAGGTAGAGACAAATACAATAGAGACAGAGACATAGAAACATGGTTAGAGGCATAGACTTATACAACATTACAAAATAATTTTTAGGCAAGAGAGAGTAAATCTTCTTGAGGTAATGGATTGACTCATTACACATAAATTATACAACAACTAAAACTTTTTTAGGCAATAAACTCTGAATCTTTTCGAGGCATATGAAGTGGCCCTGAAAAGGACCGTTGGAATTTATGTTAACACCATTTCGTTAACATAGAGGGCATCTCACTGATCTTCTTCTCTTTCTTAAACTTCGTCTAAACTCTGGGCCGAGATGAGGACTCGCTTCAGACAACCTTATCTCTCCACATAGATCCTTCTTTTCCAAACGCTTGTCTCGGTAATCCGGATGATGGCCCATGATGATTTAACATACACGGATAAGTCCGTACAGAACAGCATCGACGATACGAGAGTAGAGGATTCAACGTTTGTCCACATCTTGTGACGAGAACAGGCGAAGGGAATGAAGTGAACGGAGGTTATTTATAGTGGAAGACCAGATAGAAACGGATTAAGATTGTTCACCAATTCCAACACACGTTACAAAATTCAGTCACTTCGCGGAGTCTGTCTTCCAATCCGAAGAGACCTACCTGTGACGTCACATTCCCTATATAGGTGCGCTAGCGTCTGTGCGCAGTGAATGGATGTGACATTGTCTTTTGAAATATGACAGAGATTAAGAAGACAATGAATTGGGGTGCACCGGCCGTGGAGACGAGAAGTGATGGTATAGCAGAAGCTACCAAAGTCAACACAGGTCTACTTTCAGAAGAGGTCGACTTTAATTGGGATTTAGTAGATTTTCTCTCTTCTTCGCAAGAATTTGTTCCGGTACCAGCGCCTTCGCCACCTTCTCCTTCTTTACCACATGTCGAGAATTTTAAACAGAGACAGAAAGAAGAATTGGAGAAATTTTACAACAGCAGAAAGAAGCTGAAAACTTTTCTTCAACAGCAACAGCGAGAAGAAGAGGCAAGAAGGAAACGACAGGAAGAAAAAGAAGAAGCAGAGAAGAAACAAGGTCTAGGAGAGAAGGAGAATAGTGAAACTCAAACGGTGACTGTACTCTTAGACATTTTGGCAGAGATAAGAAGTCTGAAATAAATGTATCAGACTTCTTTATTACGACTCAAGAGAAAAAGACCTTCCCGAGCCAAAAAGCCCAGCCCGGTTACTACCCCGGAGATACCCACCCTAGTCATTTCTACCAAATCATTGACAGGAGCAAGTCCAGAAGTAGGTCTTGGCCGTGGCAAAGGCTTAAGACAGTTTAAGCGGATTGCTTCTCGTTCCTGAGTTTGTTTTTGAAAAAATAAAAAAAAACACTCAACGGTCCTTTTCAGGACCACCCACTTCTTTCGAAAAGAGTTATTATTTATTTTGCCAAAATCAATTAAAACTCAAAAATCCCTTGTTTGCTCCATGATGTACTTGTGTGCGTGCGTGAGTGTAGGCTCTTTATCGTTCTAAAACATCAAAACCAGGAGACACTTACATTTTTATGCCTGGTCTATTCTGGTACAAATTTTACAATCCATTTCACAACACAAAACAACACTTTAAAAAAGTTCACAGACTTCTTCTGTGTCTTTTTTCTTTCACTCTCTCTGTTTTCTGAATTTCTTTAACTTTCACAGGTCTTTCCTCCTCTTCTTCCTCACATTTTTTCGCCTTCTTTTCTTCTCTCTCTTCTTTTTCTGAACGTCTTGAGGTTCTTCCTTTGCCGAGGCCACCTCTCTTTCTTCCTCCTGCTTCTGTTGTTTCTTAGGGCAGTCTGAAGACCAATGTCCTCTCTCTTGACAATGATAACAGGTATCTTGACTTTTGTCTCTTTTGACACTTGCTTTTTTGACGGTCTGGACATTCTGTAGCCCAATGCCCTTTCGTCTGACAGATATAGCAAGTATCTTGACTTTTATCTCGAAAGGAGGGGAAGTAGTCTCTCGGCTTGTCTGAAAAAAACTTCTTATGACACCTCGCAAAGCTCTGATCAGAAGTTCGATCTGTGTGGGCTCTTCTATCCTGCTGGTCGGCTTGAGAGTGAAATGAATACTGAGAGGGAAGACCCTGGTCCTTTATATATATATACACTGACCGTGATATGAATATATAGGGGTCCATGGCGTTTCAAATGTAGTCATTTAACAATTTACAGTCAAGATGGAACGATCGCATCATTTCGTGAAGAAAGGAGAAGAAAGTAAGAACCAGAAACGAGATTTATTGCCTCGCACAGTAGATGAAGTCTTGGCTCAAATTCATGCCAGCGATTTTGAAGATGACATGAGTGAACCAGAATCCAGACCCAGAGAGTCTACACTCAGCCAAAGTCTGCCGTTACTACCAGTAAACCCTGAAACTTACTACCACATTCGAGAGACGGAAAAACGCTCCTCTAGAGAATTTGGAACCACAGCCTACACGTACACGGTGAAGTTTAAAGATTTCAAGTCAGACGTACCGCTGGAGAAAGCAGAGGGGTTCATCACCGATGTGTGGGATTCTTTGTTAACCACATTGAAACAGCAATGTGAAGGCAAAGAAGACGACCGCTTGAGACTTTCCATTCATCACGACAGTTTGAAATCCCGTTTGGATTGAGTTTAGCAGCCCAGCAGAATTGACATCTTCTAAAGTCATCGACGAGATTCAACACGTACAGCAATCCAACGACAAGTTTCACATCACCGACGGAAAAGCGACACTGTTCATGACCCACGTGTCTCTTCCCCACGGAACCGGGCGCAAAAAGGTGATATTGACAGACAACCTTCGCAGCATCAAGCGCAGCATCTTTCAAAGTAACAATCCTCAAGGCCAGATGTGTTTAGCGCGTGCCATTGTAGTGGGACGAACGTATGCCGAAAAGAACGACACGACAGAATGGAAAAGAGCCTGGAAAGATATTCGACGATCGGACCGAGACAAACAACGAAGAGAAGCAGGACTCCTGTTACAGCAAGCAGGGCTATCTAAAGATAGTCCCTGTGGCATTCCTGAAATGCAAAAATTGCAAGACGTCTTGGCTCCACGCTACACCTCGAAAGTGCACCCTCAAGAAGTGTGCGGACCTCTGTTGTTTTGAGGCAAAGATTTCAAAGACGAAAAATACATTCACCTCTATCATCACGATGAACATTTCGATGCCATTACCACTATCACTGGATTCCTGAGATACGGTTATTACCGTGAGAAATGTGACTATGGCTGTCACAATCGAGAGCAACACATGCATTCTGGATCGAAATGCTTAGGATGTTTGGCCTCTAAACCTTGTCTTGACGAGGAACAAGAACGAGTGCATTGCCCAGCTTGCCAGCGCACGTTTGTCAGTCCGACCTGCTACCAACAACATCTAAGGACGCAAGGTTCACAGCGGAAAAGTGCTTGTCAACTCCTGAGATTGTGCCCTACTTGAGGACAAGGCATATGTACCAACAATACCAGTGCTCACGTATGTTCCGGAAAGAAGCGATGTCACATTTGTCGCCAAATCCTGGACTTGGAACACGAATGCTACATTCAAAAATACCATTCCAAACATGAAGAAGAAGAAGAAGAAGATGACCAGAACAAAGGAAATATCATCTTTTTTCGATTTCGAATGCATGCAAGAGACCGGCATTCACATTCCTAATTTATGCGTGGTTCATTGAGCGTGCGAGAAGTGCATCCAAGAGCCTATCTTTACTCGGTGCCCTCACTGCAGCAAGATTCCTGGACGACGTGAAAAAATCTTTTGGGGACCGAACACGCAGGCCGATTTTGCCTAATGGATCTTAGACCCTATTGACGAGACGTGGAGCCAAGAGGACTTTGAACGTTACGGAGATTGTCATCGCTACGCCACGGTGATGGCTCACAATTTCTCGGGATACGATGGGCAGTTTCTTCTCAGATACTATATAGAAAAAGTACAGAACGTCCTAAAGTGACTTTGAACAGAGCCAAAATCATTTCCATGCAACTGGGTCAAGTGCAGTTTAAAGATTCGATGAGTTACTTGGCCATGCCTTTGTGCCGAATGCCTAAAACGTTTGGAATGACATAAATGTCAAAATGCTATTTTCCGCACTTTTTCAATACCCAAAACAAACAACACGTATCTGCCCCATTTGCCTGAGGCTCATTACTACGACCCCGACAACATGCGCACCGAACGACGAGAAGTTTTCTATGCTTGGTACCAGACTCACGCTTCGGACCCTTTCGAATTTCAGGAAGAAATGTTAAAGTATTGTCGTTCCGACGGGGACATTTTACGGCGTTGCTGTGGAAAATTTTGAGAATTATTCATGGAGCACGGAGGGATCGATCCTTTGAAAGAAGCCTGCACTATTGCCAAGGCGTGTTTCTTAGTGTATCGTCAACGATTCATGCCCGAAAACACCCTGGCTGTCATAAGTCCTCAAACGACAAACTTTGTCAAACGTCAGTACTCGGTCAAAGCCCTACGCTGGTTACATTACTTGTGCGACAAGGAAGACAAATAGATCCAACATGCTCGCAACGGAGGAGGTGAAAAACTCATCGGAACGTATTCAGTGGATGGTTGGGACTTAGAAAAGCCCAAGATCGTGTACGAGTTTAACGGGTGCTTATTTCACGGATGTCCCATCTGGTAGCCTCAACGTGACACAAAAAATCAGTTTTTCCAACGGACCATGGAAGACTTGTACCAGGCTACTTGTCAGCGGCGATTGAAGTTAGAACAGCAAGGATACCAAGTGGCAGAAATGTGGGAACACGAGTACGATCACCGTTTGAAAACCGATCCCGTGTTTAAGCGCATCGTGGAAAGTTACAAGCTGGTGGACCCTCTGAACCCACTGGACAGTTTGTACGGAGGAGGGCCGAATGCCACCTGTTTGCTGTACCAAGCCGACAAGGAGAAAGGAGAAGAAATCAAATACTTGGACGTGTGTTCTCTGTCTCCATACGTGTGCAAATATTGTCGCTTTTCCGCAGGGCACCCGCACTTGCTAACGGAACACCTTAACATGGACAACATTCGACAAAACAAAGGATTGATCAAGTGCAAAGTCTTGATTCCCACGAACTTGTACCGTCGCGTTTTACTTCACCAATGCCAAGGAAAGCTGATGTTTCCCTTGTGCCGTACCAGTGCCGAAACGTGCAACCAAGACCGACCTTGTCAGCATACTCAGAAAGAACGCACCTTGACGGGAACGTGGGTCAGCGTGGAATTGTTCAAATCTCTGGTCCTGGGATACCAACTGTTAGAATTGTACGAAATTTACCACTTTCCCAAGAGAGAAAAATGACACAAGGGCGACGAGACTCAGAAAGGCATTTTCGCAGACTATGTGGATGCCTTTTAAAACTCAAACAGGAATCCAGCGGCTATCCTTCCTGGTGCCACACTCCCGAAGACCAAAAGAAATTCAAAGAGAAATACTGGGAGCAGGAAGGCATCACTTTAGACCACGTGGAGAAAAACGAAGAAAGGCGATCGTTTGCCAAAGTGATGTTAAATTGTTGGTGGGGCAAAATGGCACAACGACCGTGTTTACCCAAGACGGAGTATTTGACAGAACCTTCCCACTACTTCCAGATGTTTCACGACAAAACTAAATACATGAAACACGTGGACGTCGTTCGTGAGGACTTGATCTTAGTCAATTACGAAGAAGAACTGGACTTTGTAGAAGCCGACGAATTTGGACATGATATCATTGCGGCTTACGTGACAGCCCATGCTCGCTTAAAACTGTACGAAGCTTTAGAACTGTTAGGAGATCGTGTGCTGTATTTTGACACGGACAGTTGCATCTACATCGATCGTCTGGGTCAACAGCACCCTAACATCGAAGGAGACCGTTTAGGAGCCTGGACGGACGAGCATCCCGACGACAAGATTCTAAGTTTTGCAAGTGGCGGTCCCAAAAATTACGGCTACGAATACCGGGACAAACAAGAAGAAGTGCACACGGAGTGTAAAGTGAAAGGATTGACTCTCAATTATCGCACCAGTCAAGTGGTGAACTTTGGCATATTGAAAGAAGCCTTGCAGTCTGGACAGGATCGAAATTTTAAAGTGACCACCTATGAACCGCACAAGATTGTACGTTTAGCCACACACCAAATCGTCAGTCAACCCTTAGAAAAAGTTTAAAATATCGTGTACCAGAAGCGAATACGGCTTCCCAACCACTTCACTTTACCGTACGGTCACGTCAATATTGGTCAGCATATAAAAAGGGACAATGTCCAAGACGGATAGTTCATTGTCACTACCAAAACCAAGTGAGAAAGATGAAGGCTTTCAGAGAAGCACAAATGAAGTTCAGACAGGCACAATTCAAGGTCGGTAATTCACAAGTGGAATGCGATGCTGTGCCTTGCGATTGAGGGGTTGCCGGACGCTGTGTCCTCAGCGATTCAGCATCACAGCATGGGAACTTTGCTTTGACTGTACCTACCATGGAAAGTGATGCGGTGCGTGTCAAACCTGACGGATGCGAAAGAGATGCCACTCGTCGTCATACGCCTTTTCATTTTATTTGTTCTCATGGTGGATGCCATCATAAAACCCTGCGGCTGCCACCCAATGGATGTCATCCAAAACTTAGCAAACTCCTGCGGATTTCACCGGACCCTCATCGA
>JAECUM010057696.1:0-15751 GCA_016617855.1 Megalonaias nervosa
AGGTATTGTTGGAGTACCAAAAAACTGCTTTCATGATATCCTCCAGAGAGGAATGATTAAAGTAGGCCCATGAGGTAGCAACGGCTTGAACTTCATGGGCTTTGAGTTTGATAAAGGTCAGGTCTTGATCAGTGAGAGACTCATAGGCTTGTTTGACTGCAATGACAATCCACTGGGGGATAGTGGCAGCAGAAATGTCTACGGAGCCCTTAATAGGGAGAAAAAGACATTTCCTACCCTTTCTTTTTGCTTTGGAGACATTAAGATAGAAGCGAAGAGCACACACGGGGCATAATAGTCTATCTTGATCATCCCCTGCATATATTTTACTGAGAGTGGGAATCTCCATTGGTATGGGGGCTACTGATGGAAAACTAATTTTTTGCAAGAAAACCAGGTTGGCAGAGAAGGGAAATGGAGTCATAGTTCCCATCAAACCAAAGACAGCTACAGTCAATGGACAATAACAATGGAAATAAACTATTTGTTGAATTTTACTAAACTTGTTGGTTATGCTTTTTCTGTTACTTAGTTTAAGACCAAAGAGTCATTACAACATGATCTCTGCACTAAACTGCTCTCAGGCATTGGCTTAAGACTCTTAGCCTTGTTCTCAATATGTTTATAGCCCCAGTAACCTTGTTCTCAATATGTTTATAGCCCTAGTAGCCTTGTTCTCAATATGTTTATAGCCCAGGTAGCCTTGTTCTCAATATGTTTATAGCCCAGGTAGCCTTGTTCTCAATATGTTTATAGACCTAGTAGCCTTATTCTCAATATGTTTATAGCCCTAGTGGTGAAGACAAAGCCAAGGATGTTCAGATTTGAGACTGCAAAAAGGATCTGATGATTGACAGGTTCCACCCATGACCTTGAGGTTGTTAGTCTGCAGCCCCTGTTATTAGAAAAAATGACCAGAAAAGGTCATGGCTCAACATACATGCAACTGTAATGTTCAACAACAAAAATTACAGTAGTGGGACAAGGGAGCCATAATAGGACTTGATAACCAATTCTAATTTGATCAGGTAACTGGCTAATAACTAAGAAATAATTATCTTCTCAGCAAGAGGCACAAGTAGACCCGATATGATACCTGGCTAGCAGAACAGAACATACATTGATTTATGACAAATCTCTCCCACCACAAGACAGCACTGCAAATGCTTACTGAATTCAACATCACAAAAAACAATTAATGAAATGCCAAATGGTATTCTTGATCCAAAAACAAGTTCAAATGTTATCATGCAGAAAAAAAGAGAGAATGTTTGTGGCAATGTTATCAAAAAAGGTAAATTACACAATCCAACCATTATCAGGTTTAAGATGTTTATTTATTTGCATACAATCTGACCATTTCACTGGGGATGCTTATGTAGTGTTGTAACAACACAACACAATGTAAAAATGTAAACTTAAATTCCCAACCTTCACATTAAGTCAGTTGCGCCCAATTTACTACAGTCTGATACAAATTCTCTCCAAAAATAAAGGTATAGTTAATGTGTGTATGTGTGTGTGTGTCTGTCAATATATATATATATATATATATATATATATATATATATATCTTTCACTCAATCTCATCTAAGATCTTGATGATATAAACTTGTTTACCAAGTTTGATTGAAAGTGGATGAGAAATATAGTCTCAAGTGATGGAACAATCAGCGCCAATCAAATGCAAAATAATCAAATAATATGCAAAGATCTTAAGCTTATTCGCCATGTATAATTAAAATCATACAAAGAGCAGTCTCCACAACAATAAACGCTTAGCCATCAGATGCAAGATTATCTTAAACATGTGCACAAGTCTCAATGATAATAAACCCATCCAACATTTTAATGATATTAACCTAATTACCTAGTTTCGTGAAAATTAACAGAAGTAACAAGCTCAGCCAATCAGATACAAGATCACATACTTAATATGCATGTATCTCATTCATTATATTGAACTTATATGAGTGGTAACAATCTTGATCAATCCGCTGCAAGATCACCTCATTGATATGGGCAGATCTTGCTAATGACTGAATTCCTTTAAGATCGTGATGATATAAGCCCATACTCCAATTCAATCCAGATCAGGATCAGAAAAAACAAAATCCAATCTGCTGCAAGATCACTTTAATAATATGTGTAGGTCTCACACATTACCAGACTCATCTGAGAACATGATGATATAAGCACATATTGAAAGTTTGATCAAAATTGGAACAGGCATATGGTAAGCCAATCAGCTACAAGATAAAGTCATTAATATGGGTGTATCTCACTCATTTTCAAACTCATCTGAGATCTTGATGATATAAGCAAACATTCCAAGTTTGATCAAAACTGGATCAGATATATGGCCTCCAAATTGGTAACAAGTGATCATGCATTGATGGATGGTTAATGGCTGGACAGAGGACTAAAATATGGCCTTGTCCCAAGTTTATGGCCAGGTGAGCTAAAAAGCTTCTTGGAATATTTAATGCATGTCATCATGCATATACATAACATAAGCTTTGTGCAGTGTATATCATAACCCTAGAGATCACAGTAGGTAGTAACTGACGCTGGATTGACAATATTCTTTACAATAGTCCTGTCTTATTTCTCTACCTTATATAAAGTTTAAGTTAACACCTAGACACTTTGACCTCCCAACCCACCCCCTTTAATTTACTGGAAAAAAAACCCCAAAACAAATGGTAAAATCTTAAGTAGTTTCTTCCAAAGTATCATTATTAATGCCTTTTTCATAGTTTAGGATGACAAACAACAAATCAAATATCTGCCACCTTTTATACCTGAATTAAGATATGGTGCATGTTTTCAGTTACTATGGTATTTATTGGTTCAGTTGATGTACAATACTATGTACCTAGTATATAAACTAACCTGTGTTATCTTGCATTTACCACCATTTGTATCTTCAAACAGTATTTAATGTACATGCTGTTAAATGTCAAATCTGTGATTGGTAGGCAGTGGCTTATGGCATTTACAGCTGGTCTAATGGTGAAGGAGAGGGAGAAACATAATCATATCACTGTAATTGGTACAGACAGTGGCTTGTGACATTTACAGCTGGTCTAATGGTGAAGGAGGGGACCATATCAATTGACAATATGGCAGCTCGGTAAGATAGGTAGAAAATGGAATCTACAAACTCAAGGAATGTTGTGAGGCGACAGAAATTTGGCCAAGTCTTATTATTTGACTTATCTGATAATTGCTTTATCCTAACATAATAAGGACCATTTTTAATAGTTTGCCAAAGTTACTAGTTATTCCAAATTTTTTTAAAATAGAAAAACAAGGTTAAACTATATATTACTCTTTCTTCCTCCTTGTTGTTAATTAAACTACACATGCAACTAGCTCCAACTTGCTAAACATTTCAACCAATGAAATTATTATTAATTTAGTGAAAGTTACCTTTCTATAACTAGCTCAATCACAATCACATTTGTCGGTTTGATTGCCCTGTGCCAATAGTCAAGAGACTTAGTTTGATTGCCTTATGCCAATAGTCAAGAGACATTGTCAGTTTAATTGCCCTGTGCCAACAGTCCAGAGACTTTGTCAGTTTAATTGCCCTGTGCCAACAGTCAAGAGACTTTGTCAGTTTGATTGCCCTGTGCCAATAGTCAAGAGACTTTGTCAGTTTGATTGCCCTTTGCCAATAGTCAAGAGATTTTGTCAGTTTGATTGCCCTATACCAATAGTCAAGAGACTTAAAAATCACAAGCTAATTTGGGGCCCCAAGTGGCCTAGTGGTCTAAAGCACTCACCGTTACAGATCACTGCCATCTCACCTCTGTCTGCATGGGTTCAAGTCTTGGGCTCGGCCAATGTGTGTATGTGAGGAAGCTTGTCGGTAGCTTCTCTTGGGTTGGTGGTTCTTCCCAGGGTTTTCCCAGGTTCTTCCTCCACCAGTGATACTGGCTGCCATGTACAGCCTATCTTGTGCTGAAAAATGGTGTTAAACCATACAACAAGAACAACAACAAAAGCTAATTTCTTATCAGTGGTAATTAGAAATAGCCACTGCCTACTGATTTTTGTAGATGGCCAACAAAATTGCATGTACTTATCTATATTTTGGTTTTCGCATTCTCCTTCTTTGCATACTGTATGACAAGGCTGTGTTGAAATTACCAGCAAAACTAAGATTACTGATGCAGTTATAGGATTCACAGTACTAATGCTATGGAGAAATGGAAACCAGTGTGTGTGTGTGTGTGTGTGTGTGTGTGTGTGTGTGAGATTTGGATTTTTAACAGCTTTAACAATTTTCAGTCATACTGCTATGATGTCTGCAGTCTGACAGTTTATAGTGATGTCTAGCACTGGGGTATCATACTGCAGGCATGTAGCATCATGTCCCACCCAGTCACATTATCCTGACACCAGGCCGACCAGTCCTAACACTAACCTCTTAATGCTGAGCACCTAGTAAAATGCAGCAAGTAAAACTTTTATAAGTCTTTGATATGACTTGGCCATGGTTTGAACCCGCGACCTCCTGCATCCAAGGCGGACACTCTAACAAAAAGGCATCTGGAAATGGGTGAAGATAAATATATGGGTTTAGCTGGCCAGGATTGGACAATAATGAAACTCAGATTTTAGTACAAAGAATCTTTTGAGTGCTTATGTTAGTTGTAACTGAAAAAAATGGACATTGTTTTATTGATGGAATTTCAGTCCTTTAACAGCCTTGAGTTTGAAACGCTCATTACTGAAATTAGCACCCGACTCTTTGGTGCAAAATTGAAAGCATATATTTAGATCAAGAAAATGCCATGGCTATTATGGTTTTCTCTGCATAGAACCAGATGCATTTATACTGATAAATATATGTTTAGTCATGAGCATTCAGAAATGTAAAGTTATTGAATTTTTAATATAATTGTGTTTGCATAGGTTTACTATGGGAACTGAATTAGTACCGTCAGTCCTTGACTACTATCTCTTACTGGAAATTATTTTGGGGTGGGAACCTGGTAAAAACATATTTAGGCCTTGATGCTACTTTAGAGAAAATCATATTGTGAATAAGTCCTTCCAAGTGTACTTGGATTGCGTGTGTGAGTGATTAAGATAAATACAACAAAACTGACAACAATCAGTGCATAATTCCTTTTAACTGGCCTAAGCGCTTTCAACTCTGAGTCTTTATCAAAGGCAATTGCAAAACTGAGTCAAGACAAATATTAATCACAAATGATTGTGTTGAAATCACAAAACTTTGACTTTGTCTAAAGGAAATATTATTTGAAAATGTGCAATGTCTTAATTAGTTTGAACTTGGACTGCAAATATGATGGATAGTAACAGAGATAATATTAGTTCTGAGTGCATCATGTACAACATTGTGATGTTACAAATTCCTTGATATGATATCAATCATCTACAATGATACCATATTGTCTTAAGTGACATTCATTTGGCATTGCATCTCTACACACACACACACACACACACACACACACACACACACACACACACACACACACACACACACACACAGATACACTGAATAACTACAGTTGTGTTGTACAGATGCATGCATGCTTGCACGTGTGTGAGTATATGTAGTTTAACTGCACAATCACGAGTTAAAATTATGCAATAAAAATGGTAAGGGTAAAAGAAAATTTCTGCGATCTTTCAGAAGATTAACTTTTTTAAATAAAACTAAATATATATGCCTCTAAGATAAAATATTACGATGATTTAAAATTTTTTAAAAATGCACAACAATTTAGTACGGAGTGCAGTCGCTGTCAACATGATAAAGCCCCAACTCACCATATTATGATATTTTCTCACGGCACTAGTAACAACTATCCACATCTCATCGGCAGAAGTAAAGAACTAAATGAATCCATTCCTTTTGCTAATGAAACTACCAACACAATAAAACTGATCCAAAAATAGGTCATATGTTTCATGATTATACAAAATCAAACCTCTGACAAGCCATTACAAAAGTATGAAGAAACTGTAATTTCAAAAATAACATTTAATTTTTTGACATGTTCCATTCAACCTCCGATCAAACTTGTCCACTGTAAATGCACTATCTTAACTGTCTCCATCATTCCTCATCAATGAAAACAAAAAGTACAAAATGATGAAAAACATACATACATAGAGTGCTCAGTATCACCAATTTTCCAAACTATTATTACATCCATATAAAACTTTCTTTTAAAAATCACATTTCTCCTTGTCTATTGTAAAACCAGTTGTTTTTCCTGTATACAGTTTCTTTCTGACATCATGTTTATAAGGAAAACAGAATTGCCTCAATAAAAAAAAATCCCAATGTATTAATCTGTTTAAGATGAAAGATGACTGGCATATTACAATGTTGATTGTCTTGTAAAGAGCACTATTTCTACTGGCCTATTTCAGTACATAACTGTCAATTTCTCAGGTAAATACCATCCTTGTGATTACAGGTAAATTTCCTGGTCTCTGCCTCAGTTCCAATTCAACAACAGAATTCAGTCGACTGATGGAGCTAACCTGTGCCACAACTGGCTGTTTACTGAGATGGCTGAATTTGCTGCTGATTCAACTGTCCCCATTCCATAACTACACCTTGAACTTACAATCAAGGGAGTGAACAGGTATTAGTACAATGTAACAAGGCAGATCACACCTGAGTTACAGATCCTATTATGTATGTGGCAGCTATCATTGCCAGATCTACTTTCCTTGTTTATGTCATGTTAATTATCACTGATTGATATTTGTCTTGGGAAATCCATCCTTGTATCAGCAAACATGATCTTGTTACCATCTAATGAACAAATCTGAAGATACTGCATGGTTGTTATGGGGGGGGGGGTTCTTAAAAAAGGAGATCTAAATAGATCAATTAAGGAACTCTTCATTTAACACTAATTAGACAAAATTTAGGTGCAGTTTGTAAATTGTCAGCTCTGATTAGACTTGATTAGCATTTAACATTAGGTCCTGCTGTGAAAGAAAAAGTGTTGAATGGAGATTAAATAATAGTTGTGTAAAATGATCAAGGCATATATAGTGACTTTTCTTTGCATGACTGTGTAGTGCATTTTAATATGATCAAGGCATAGTGATTTTTCTTTGCATGACTGTGTAGTGCAATTTAATACCATCAAGGCATAGTGACTTTTCTTTGCATGACTGTATAGTGCAATTTAATACGATCGAGGCACCATCAAGGCATAGTGACTTTTCTTTGCATGACTGTGTAGTGCAACTTTATACAATCAAGGCATAGTGGCTTTTCTTTGCATGACTGTGTAGTGCAATTTAATATGATCAAGGCATAATGACTTTTCTTTGCATGACGGTGTAGTGCAATTTAATACGATCAAGGCTTAGTGACTTTTCTTTGCATGATTGTGTAGTGCAATTTAATAAAATCAAGGCATAGTGACTTTTCTTTGCATGACTGTGTAGTGCAATTTAATACCACCAAGGCATAGTGACTTTTCTTTGCATGACTGTGTAGTGCAATTTAATAAAATCAAGGGATAGTGACTTCTTTGCATGACTGTGTAGTGCAATTTAATACGATCAAGGCTTAGTGACTTTTCTTTGCATGATTGTGTAGTGCAATTTAATAAAATCAAGGCAATGTGACTTTTCTTTGCATGACTGTGTATTGCAATTTAATATGATCGAGGCACCATCAAGGCAATGTGACTTTTCTTTGCATGGCTGTGTAGTGCAATTTAATACCACCAAGGCATAGTGACTTTTCTTTGCATGACTGTGTAGTGCAATTTAATAAAATCAAGGGATAGTGACTTTTCTTTGCATGACTGTGTAGAGCAATTTAATATGATCGAGGCATAGTTGACTTTTCTTTGCATGACTGTTTAGTGCAATTTAATAAAATCAAGGCATATTTACTTTTCTTTACATGACTGTGTAGTACACTTTAATATTTATACCTCACATTTTATGAGTACTGCCACTAATATCTATAAAAACACAGATCTCTCTGAAGTTAGATTTTGATTTCGTTACCTCCATTTTTTTTTAAAATCCTGGATTCTTTGTTTTCATTAGATTTGACATTCCAAGTCTTTGCAAAAATATTGCTACTAATTTTCATTTCAATTTTTTAATTAGTACTTTGATACAAGAATATCTTAGAAACTAGCAGAAAATGGAAAACTGCATTAGCCACTAGAAAGATAAAGTGACCAATATATTAGTCTTGAAAACTAATTCATCAATAACATTTATTCTATAAGGAACACTAAGTATCAACAATACAGTAGTACAGTGCTGCCTTTTTTCAAATGCAAGTCTAATTCAGCTGTGGCTGATGCTTGTATATTGGACTTGAATGTATACATTGCACTTAGACTTGTACATTGGACTTTAACTTGTGTATTGGATTTAGACTTGTACACTGGACTAACACTTGTACATTGTACAGAGACTTATATACTGTACACTGGACTTGAATGTATGCCTTGGATTTAGACTTGTACACTGGACTAACACTTGTACATTGTACAGAGACTTATATACTGTACAATGGACTTGAATGTATGCCTTGTGTTACGACCCTGTAGTTAAATTACATGTGTGTTAAAATTTGAATTCTTTCTAATTGTTTCTATTTCATTTTTATTTCATTTTTATATCATTAAATATTATTATTGTGATGATGATTATGTTCACAGGGTCTGATATTTTGTTAAAAACATCGTGTTTATTTAGAACGTAAATGTGACTCGCATAAGCACGATTTTTGCATGACGGTTTTGTCATATAAAGTAAACAGTTGGAAATAGCTATGTAAATGATTGGTTGTGACCACGGTCATTACTAATAATACTTGTTGACATTCTATACTACGTTGGCAATATTTCGAAATCTCCACGATTTCTTCATGCGTGTACATGAAATGACGTATGAGTTTGCTTTAAAATACTCAGGTATCTGCGAACTAGTCTAGAGTCATATTTTAACATCTTAGAGAGTCACATCACAACATCTTATAGAGTTTCTATATACCTTAAGAAGAAGGTATTCTTTTGTGCTGGAAAGGGTTGTTCATTCGTATGTATGAAGAATAAAGTGTTTTGTTATTGACGATAGCTGTACTTCATCTACCTTTTAAATAACAATTATTTTCCCTGGAGAACTACACAACTGGCTTTGGACAAAAACATTTGCTGAAATTAATTCTAAATTGGAACAGGACAATACAAATTGTGATTCACAGTGAAAATTCTAGACATCTGTGTTTAACCTTTGTCTCACATCATCATCCGCCATCTTGGAACGGAACTGAGATTCAGACTACATCAATTTAGAACTGTTTAGTCACAGGACTTATGTGTTTTCACAATATTAGGGCAAATTTTTGGATCTTCTTCGTAAATCTTAAGTCTTGTTTCATATATTTACCTTTTCACCGTGTTTTCTAGGGAAATAAATTATTTTTGTTAAAATTTACAAAGCTTGTTGTAGTCACTCTTTTCTTTGTGTTACTTTAAACGAGCCGATATGTAACATAAAGAAAATTGGGGGCTCATCCGGGATATATGAAATTAGCTGATATATGAAATTGGCTAAAAATTTAAATTTAAATTCCCCTAGTTCATTTTATTTGAAATCTTAGTGAAAACAACAGGCTTTCTTTCACAATGTCAAAAGTGGAGACTTTTCTTTCTAGTCCAACTCAAGAACAGTTGGATAGTTTGAAAAAGGATGAGTTGCTTGAATTTGCCAGAAAGTACGATCTTTCTGAAGCAAAAGCTTCCTTGACAAAAAAAGAAATCAAAAATATTTTAATTCAACATTTGGTAGGAAAGAATATTTTTGACAAAAGTGTTTTAGAGTCTGTCAGTAAGTCTATGACAGATTCTGACATTAAGAAAATGGAACTTAAAATGAAATACAAGATGGAAACAGAGTTAAGGAAGCTCGAGCTTCAGAATCAGAAAGAACAAATGAAATTACAATTTGAAGAAAAGGAAAAAGAAAGACAAATAGAATTACAAAAAGAACAAAGAGATTACAATCTGAAAAGGAGGAGAAAGATAGACAGGAAAAAGAAAGGGAAAAAGAAAGACAAATAGAAGAAAGGGAAAAAGAAAGACAAATAGAAGAAAGGGAAAAAGAAAGGCAAATGGAATTACAAAAGGAACAAATGCAATCTGAAGAATGGGAGAGAGAGAGACAGATGCAAAAAGAGAAGGATGAAAAAGATATAGAATTATAGAAAGAACAAATATAATTACAAAAAGAACAATTACATATACAAATGCAAAAAGAAAAGGATGAGAAAGAATTTCAAATTAGAATGAAAGAATTTGAGACGGCAAGTAGCAAGCATAATTCCACTTTTCACACAAGTTCAAATTTTAACATTTTAGGAAATATCAAGTTAGTTCCCCCTTTTAGTGAAAAGGAAGTAGACAAATATTTTATTCATTTTGAAAAAGTTGCTGAGAATTCAAAATAGCCAAGAGAGTATTGGACTCAATTATTGCAGAGTGTACTTTATGGCAAGGTCAGAGATATCTATATATCTCTGTCAGTACAACAAAGTTCTGATTATGATTTGGTTAAGGAATGCATCTTGAAGGGTTATGCATTAGTCCCCGAGGCTTATCGGCAAAAATTCAGAAACTATAGGAAAGATGCTACACAAACTCATGTTGAATTTGCTAGAGAAAAAGAACAGTTATTCAAGAGATGGTGCTTAGCCAAGAAAATCGAACATGATTTTGAAAGTCTTGAACAATTAGTATTATTTGAAGAGTTCAAGAACTGTGTCATACTGACATTAAGAATCATCTTGAAGAGCATAAGTTTGAAACCTTGGAAAAAGCTGCTATTGCTGCTGATGAGTATTCCTTAACTCATAAAGTTCCTGCTGTAAGCAAATCTTTCACACAGCAGTCTACTGATAGAAAGGTGTTTCAACCAAATACGACTCTCAATAAAACTCAATCTGGCACAAATTCTAAAAATCAAGCCTCTGAGAGACTTGATTCAAAATCCTTGTCTATTCCTACGTGTACCTATTGTAAAAAAACAAAGGACACGTCATTTCTGATTGCTTCAAATTGAAATATAGGCATCAGAATCAAGATAGACCTATCCCAAATGCTCTTATTGCTAAGAGGTCAAGGTCACGGTCATGTATTGAAACAATACATTTGTTGGGTTTGAAAAACCTCAGTCTGATTGCGTTATGGAGAATTTTGAACCATTCGTGTCGAAGGGTTCTATATCACTCTTGGGTGATTTGGCCAATCCTGTCCCTATTAAAATTTTAAGGGATACAGGAGCTTCTCAGAGTCTTTTAGTTTCAGGTATTTTGACTTCTTCTTCTAAGACCTGTTCTAATGAGAGTGTTCTCATTCAGGGAGTAGAGTGCGGCTTTGTTAATGTTCCTCTCCATTCTGTTAATTTGTCATCAGACTTAGTTTCAGGACCTGTGACAGTTGGTGTAGTGTCTACTTTACCCATTGAGGGCATTCATTTGTTGCTAGGCAATGACTTACCCGGAGACAAGGTTGTGGTTAATCCACTTGTAACTGACAAGCCTTCTTTGGATCAGAAAGTTGATCCTGTTGAAAAAGAAATCCCTGATTTATTCCCAGCTTGTGCAGTTACCAGAGCTATGGCAAAAAAAGCTCTTGAGAATGATTTTGATAAGGAATGTATTTCTTTAGCTGACACATGTATTGGTCAGGATTTTGATGAGGTCACGTTCACTTCTAATTTCAATCAGTCAAAAGGTATTGATCATAGTGATCCTCTTTTGAATACACATTTTCTTTTATCTGATCAGGGTGATAAACGAAAATCACTTGTCATCAGACAGGAGAAGAATCCTGAGATCTCCTGTTTGTTTCAGTGGGCCGTTAGTGAAACTGAAGCAACTGAAGTACCTGTCTGTTACTTCATTAAAAATGGAGTTCTTATGAGAAAATGGAGACCTCCTGAGGTACCTGCTAATGATGACTGGTCAGTAAAATATCAGATTGTGGTTCCAAAACCTTACAGACAGGAAATACTTAGTTTGGCCCATGAAACTCCTCTGGCTGGTCATTTAGGGATAAATAAAATGTATCACATGATCTTGGCTCACTTCTATTGGGCAAAAATCAAAAGTGATGTGTGCAAGTTTTGTAGATCTTGTCATACTTGTCAAATAGTAGGAAAACCAAATCAAAAGATACCTAAAGCTCATCTGCAACCAATTCCTGCATCTGACGAACCATTCAGCAGAATTATGGTAGATTGTGTTGGTCCCTTACCAAAGACCAAGTCAGGTAACCAAAATTCGTTGACCATCAAGTGTACATCAACAAGTTTTCCAGAGGCAATTCCTTTGAGGAATTTTGCTCAATTTGGCCTTCTCACATTTGTTCAATCTGGTCAAAGGTCAAATTTCAAGTCTGCAATGTTCCAGCTTGTTTTACTTGAATTTGGCATTCAGCAGTTCAAGTCAAAAGTGAAACTATGGTTTCACCAAATTTTACTAGAGAGAATTTTTGAGTCCTGTAATAAAGTCCATTCTCTCTTGCTCATTCTGCAGAATTTTCTTCAATTAAGATTTTATGGCCCTCACAAAAAGTAAAGAAGAAAATGAATGAGTTAAATTATAATATTAGTACTCTGGTCTAAGTAAATTAATGGAGTACTACTATTTTAAAAGAAATAGCCAGGTAAATTATGCAATTAATTTAGCTGTACCTGTCCCACCAACTGAGGATTCGAATGAAGGAATTCTGTTGGATTCTACTGATCTTGGAACAACAAATCTTTGGAATTCGGAAGTTATGGAAAATCTAGACCAGAAACTTTCTCATATACAAAAACAAGAGAAAATTGAACTTAAACAATTATTGTCTGAATATGAACACTTGTTTCCAGATGTACCTACAAGGACAAACAAAATTTTTCATGACGCTGAAATTGTAGATTCAAGACCCATGAAACAACACCCATACAGGATGAACCCTTTCAAACAAGAATACTTAAAAAGGGAGATTCAATATTTACTGGAAAATGATTTTATAGAGCCCAGTAAGAGTGATTGGAGTTCACCGTGCATTCTTGTTCCGAAACCGGATAAAACTTTCCGAATGTGTACGGATTATAGGAAGGTGAACAGTGTGACAAAACCAATTCATTTCCATTGCCAAGAATCGATGGCTGTATCGACAAAATTGGAAATGCCAAATACGTCACCAAATTCGACCTTCTGAAAGGATTTTGGCAAATTCCACTATCGGAAAGAGCAAAAGAAATTTCAGCATTTGTGACTCCAGATGGACTCGACCAGTATAAAGTAATGCCATTTAGGATGAAGGGTTCTCCAAGTACTTTTCAACGCCTTATGAATATGATTACTTCTGGTCCAGACAATTGTGATACCTATATTGATGATGTCATCATCTACAACAACACCTGGAAAGAACATCTAGCCATGATTCGGAAGTTCTTCAACAGACTCATGGATGCAAATTTGACTATTAATTTATCTAAAAGTGAGTTCTGCCATGCTTGTGTTACTTTTCTAGGACATATTGTGGGACATGGTCAAGTTAAACCTATAGATGCTAAGGTCAAGGCTATTTCTGAATTTCCTGTGCATGTCAGTAAAAAACAGCTGATGCGATTTTTGGGTATGGCTGGGTACTATCGCAAATTTTGTTCTAATTTTTCTGATATTGTTGAACCTCTGACAAACTTGTTGAGAAAGAAAAACAAGTTTCTTTGGACTGAGAAATGTCAAGAGGCTTTTGATAGATTAAAGGTCATACTTAAAAGTGCACCAGTTTTAACAGTTCCAGATTTCAGTCAACCATTCAAACTGTCTGTGGATGCAAGTGATGTTGGGGTTGGAGCAGTATTGATTCAAGATGACAAAAATGGTGTAGAACACCCAGTGTGTTATTTCTAAGAAATTAAATAAACACCAAAGGAACTACTCAACAATCGAGAAGGAATGCTTGGCTTTAATACTGGCATTACGGCATTTTGAAGATTATATCAGCTCAGCTCCTTCTCCGATTGTTGTGTTTAGTGATCACAACCCCCTTACTTTCATCGACAGGATGAAAAATTAAAAGTCAAAGACTATTGAGATGGAGTTTATTTTTGCAAGAGTACAATCTTGACATCAGGCACATTAAAGGAAAAGACAATTTAATTGCAGATGCACTTTCTCGTGCATAGAAATATCATTTTCATATACACCTTTGTATAATACATAAGAGTTCTTCTTATGTATTTTTTTTTACCTCATGTATAATTTACATCTGGTGAAAAAGAAAGCTTTATTACATAAATCTTTCTTTTTTCTTTATGGGGGAAAGTGTCACAACCCTGTAGTTAAATTACATGTGTGTTAAAATTTGAATTCTTTCTAATTGTTTCTATTTCATTTTTATTTCATTTTTATATCATTAAATACTATTATTGTGATGATGATTATGTTCACAGGGTCTGATATTTTGTTAAAAACATCGTGTTTATTTAGAACGTAAATGTGACTCGCGTAAGCACGATTTTTGCATGACGGTTTTGTCATATTAAGTAAACAGTCGGAAATAGCTATATAAATGATTGGTTGTGACCACGGTCATTACTAATAATACTTGTTGACATTCTATACTATGTTGCCGATATTTCCAAATCTCCATGATTTCTTCATGCGTGTACATGAAATGACGTATTATTTTGCTTTAAAATACTCAGGTAGCTGCGAACTAGTCTAGAGTCATATTTTAACATCTTAGCGAGTCACATCATAACATCTTATAGAATTTCTAAATACCTTAAGAAGAAGGTATTCTTTTGTGCTGGAAAAGGTTGTTCGTTCGTACATATGAAGAATAACATGTGTTTTGTTATTGATGATAGGTGTACTTCATCTACCTTTTAAATAATAATTATTTTCCCTGGAGAACTACACAACTGGCTTTGGACAAAAACAGTTGCTGAAATTAATTCTAAATTGGAACAGGACAATACAAATTGTGATTCACAGTGAAAATTCTAGACATCTGTGTTTAACCTTCGTCTGACATCATCATCATCTTGGAATGAAATTGAGATTCAGACTACGTCAATTTAGAACTGTTTAGTCACAAGACTTATGTGTTTTCACAATATTAGGACAAATTTTTGGATCTTCTTCGTAAATCGTAAGTCTTGTTTCATATATTTACCTTTTCACCGTGTTTTCTAGGGAAATAAATTATTTTTGTTAAAATTTACAAAGCTTGTTGTAGTCACTCTTTTCTTTGTGTTACCTTAAACAAGCCGATAAGTAACACTTGGATTTAGACTTGTACACTGGACTTTGACTTACATTGGACATACTTATACATGGTACATTGGACTTGAAAATATGCCTTGGACTTAGACTTCATATTGGACTTAGACTTGTACAATGGACTGAGACTTTAAAAAGGCAGATGTGCTGCTTAAATGTGTTTCATAATAAATGATATGGCCAAACATTTTATATAAGCATCAACTAAAGCTACATACATTTTATATATAACTACTAAATATTTTTTTTTCTTTGTTTTTGCTGCATTATTTGCTGGCATTTCATTGAAATTGTATGTCTGCATTGTCCCTGTACTTGTACCAGGGTCCAAAATGTCCAATTCAATGCCAAAAATTCATATTTATTTTGCTAAGGCCCCTCCAAACATATGTTTCCTATTGCACTAGTTCTAAAATTAGGGTA
>JAECUM010057697.1:0-25941 GCA_016617855.1 Megalonaias nervosa
CTCAGCATTAAGAGGTTAGTGTTAGGACTGGTCGGCCTGGTGTCAGGATAATGTGACTGGGTGGGACATCATGCTACATGTCTGCGGCATGATGCCCAGTGCTAGACATCACTATAAACTGCCACACTGCAGACATCGTAGCGATATGACTGAAAAATTGTTAAAGCTACGTTAAAAATCCAAATCACAACAACAACACCACACTTTTTAAAAAAAACTTAAACCGCCATTTTAGCATTTAAAAAATATCCCCACCCCAAAATATTACACGTAGACCACAATTTAATAAAAGAAAATATATGCACTATCCTCGACCAAGGTGTTCAAATGTCAAAATAAAAGTTCCTTCAAAAATCTTGTAAGATAGTGAAATCTTAGAAAGTTGGATTGAAAATGACGAGCCTCACTCAAGTAAAGCTATTCATCCAATAATCAAAACATAACATGAACAATTAAAATTGCTTAAATCCTTAATCCTAAAATTCCAAGACAGTTTTTGATATACTAGTATCTTTAAACTTAAAATGATTAAAATTATTAAGTTCTACTGAAAACAACTAGACCTGGAATAACAAAGGTCACCTTTTAATTAAATTAATTTAAAATAAAATAATTAATTAAATTCATTTAATCCAAAACAAGTTTTAAGCATAGTTCAAGGTACAAAGTTCTTTCCAAAATTTAAAGAAATTACAATTTACTTGGTTATATTGAAGTTTCAGCTCCAACTACAGAAGTCACCTATTTATTCGGTTATTCAAATAATCATTTAAATTCACTTAAAAACAAAACAAGTTTATATAAATGGTTCACGATTGAGATACGCTTCCAGATACCTCCCTTGATTCCTACTATTTATAGCGTCAGTACAATATATGCAAATTTACCTACATCTTAAACTTGTGAAATACCCAAACAATTTTTTCTTCAGGTACTTAAACTAGGGGAAAATACGTATTAGCTTATTCGTTAATTGAGACTTGTGAAATATATATCCATTTTCAAGTCTCGGTTTATGCAAAATATTTTCACTTTGAAGTTTTTAGTGTTGTATTAAATCTGTATACTAATGAATTATTTTTAACTGAAAATGTTGTTGTTCGTCCGTCGAGTCGACGAGGACCACTCTAGTCATCCGAGGGTTGGAGGGGCTGGTACTGTTCTGTGCGTGCTCAGGTGACTGATGAAGCCAATCATTGCACGGAAGGTTCGTTTGCACAAGGGACAAGGGATGAGTGGGACATCTCCAGGAGGGTTGATGGCACGGGCTTTTCTGGCTTGCCTCTTCAGCTCTGCAGCTGCTGTCCTGCTAGATTCGCACAACTTGGAGCCTTTGTGCACGAAGGAACGCCAAGTGGCTCGATCGCTTGCTGTTTGCTCCCAGGAATAATGGTTTATGTTGAACGCTTTCAATGCAGCTTTCCGATTGTCTTTGAAGCGTTTCTTCTGACCTCCGTGGGGTCGCTGTCCTTGCTGTAGCCCGCCATAAAAGAGTCTCTTAGGCTGCCGGTGGTCTGGCATGCGTACAACATGTCCCGCCCAGCTTAGCTGGGACTGCATCAAGATGGTATGGATGCTGGGGAGACCTGCTTGGGAGAGTACCTCAGTGTCTGCAACCTTGTCCTTCCACTTGATATTGAGGATTTTCCTGAGACTTGTGGTGTGAAAGTGGTTCAGCTTCCTGGCGTGGCGTTGGTACACCGTCCACGTTTCGCATGCGTAAAGTAGTGTGGGGAGCACAACTACCCTGTAGACCTTTAGTTTGGTCTGGATGCTGATGCCTCTTCTATGCCAAACGTTGGCATACAGTCTGTCGAAAGTTGCGCTGGGTCTGGCAATGCAGAGGTTCACCTCGTCGTCAATAGTGACGCTCTGTGACAGTGTGCTGCCAAGGTAGGTGAAGCGGTTCACTACGTTGAGTTTTTGGCCGTTGACGGTGATGTTGGGATCAACATAGGGCTTTCCAGGGGCTGGCTGATGCAAGACTGCAGTCTTCTTGGTATTGGTGGTGAGACCGAAGCTTGTGCAGGCGCTGGAGAACCTGTCAACGCTGCGTTGCAAGTCGGCTTCTGAGCCAGCGTTGAGGGCGCAGTCATCAGCAAATATGAATTCCCTGATGGTGTCTGTCTTAACCTTGTTTTTCGCTTGAAATCTCCTGAGGTTGAATAGTTTTCCGTCTGTACGGTACCTGATGCCGACTCCAAATTCTCCGTCTCTGAAAGCTTCAGTCAGCATGGCGGAGAACAATAGACTGAACAGTGTCGGTGCCAGAACACAACCCTGCTTGTAGCCATTGGTTACTGGGAATGGTTCAGATGTCTCTCCATTGTCCTGGACTCGTGCCTGCATTCCGTCGTGGAAATGCTGTACCATGGATATAAATTTTCTCGGGCATCCGTACTTGGCCATTATCTTCCACAAGCCTTCTCTGTTGACAGTATCAAAGGCCTTTGTCAAATATACGTAGATGGAGAAAAGGTCGGCGTTTTGCTCTTGACATTTATCTTGTAGCTGCCTGGCAGGAAACCCCATCTCGATGGTCCCACGTTCTTTCCGGAATCCACACGGGTTTTCTGGCAGGAGTCCCTGGTCAAGGTGCGTAATGAGGCGGTTCAGTAGGATTCTGGCGAGTATCATTCTTGCGATTGAGAGCAAGGATATACCCCGGTGGTTGTCGTAGGCTTGGCAGTTCCCTTTGCGCTTATACAGGTGGATTATGAAAGCGTCTTTGAATTCCTGGGGGATCGTCTCTTGCTGACACATCAGTAAAAACAGTTGGTGGAGCCTTTCTATCAGGGCTGTGCCCCCTTCCTTGTTGACTTCAGCTGGGATGGAGTTTGAACCAGGGGCTTCGCCACTGGAGAGCAGAGGTATCGCTTTCTGTGTCCCGAGCAAGGTTGGAGGGTTATCCAGTGCTTCGTTGATGGGTAATTGGGGGAGACGACTGATGGCTTCAAATTTGATAGATGAAGGGCGATTCAGGACGCTGTCAAAGTGTTCAGCCCATCGCTCAAGAATCTTCTCTTTGTCAGTAATTAGTGTGTTCCCGTCTGCGCTGAGAAGGGGGATGATCCAGAGGAAGTAGGTCCATACACTTCTTTCAGGGCGTTGTAGAAGTCATGCCTGTCTGCGTAGCATTGTGTCTCATCGGCTTTGTTGCTCAGCCATGTTTCTCGCATCTGACGCAGTTTCTGCTGTACAGTTCTGCGTATATTGTTGTACGCATCATTCCTGGAGGTGGACTTGGGGTTATTGAGGTTGGTTTGATGGAAGCGGTGTTTCTCATCCAGCAACTGCTTGATCTCATCGCAGTTCTCATTAAACCAGTCTTGGTGCTTTCTGGTTGAGGGTCCTAGGATTTCCGAAGCTGTGCTGTAGACCAGCTCTCTGAATGCCGCCCAGTCGGTCTCCACATTCTGATTGTCCAGAGGGGTGGATTTCAGACGTTCTTCCAGGGCATCCACGAGAGACTGTTTGGTACTGGAGCGTTTCAGCTTGGTGATGTTTAGTCGTTTAGAAACCTTCTTTCCCTGCGGATGTCTTTTGGGCTGAATGCGGATGTTGAGCTTGGTGATGATGAGGCGGTGGTCTGTCCAGCAGTCAGCGCCACACAAGGACATGGTCACACGCACATCCTGCCTGTCCGTCTTCCTGACAATGAGATGCCAGTGCTTAGAACAAGGGTGCATCCATGACATCCGGTTTCGGGTAGGGAGGCGGAAGACTGTATTGGTGATAAGCAGTTCATGCTCGGCGCAAGTCTGAAGCAAAAGGAGACCGTTGATGTTACAGTGACCCACACCGTGCTTTCCTAGCACTCCATCCCAGGCAAAGTGATCACAGCCTACTCTTGAATTGAAGTCGCCAAGAATGACGAGCTTATCTGCCAATGGAACGTCAGCAATGACGGAGTGAAGATCCTCATAGAACTTGTCCTTCACTTCATCCGGGTTGGTCATGGTTGGAGCGTAGCAACTGATGATGGTAAGGTGCTTTCTTCCAGACAAGATGGGGAGTTTCATGGTCATGAGTCTGTCGTTTACTCCCTTGGGAGGTCCAGCCAATTTGCCAAGCAGTGCTGTCTTCATTGCAAAGCCAACACCAGCCTCATGGCGCTCTTCACTTCCTCGGCCGCTCAAAAAAAAAGTGTATCCAGAGCCCCTTTCACAGAGTTCGCCTTCTACTGTAAGCCGTGTCTCGCTCAAGGCAGCAATGTCCACGTTGTATCTGGCGAGTTCCTTTCCTATTAGGGAGGTTCTCCTCTGGGATCTTTCCACGTCGTCTCTGTCCAGTAAGGTGCGCACATTCCATGCGCCAAGTGTGAGAGGAACAGTGCTCATTTTCTTCTTAGTGTTTCGACCGCTGAAGTAGGGTCCCCGCCAGGCGCGGTAAGCTGGTTAGGGAGGTTTAGAGCAGGCAATGTTTAGGGCACCTTTTCTAGCCCCTTCCTCATGCCAGGGAGGTGAGCAGTGCATTCCTGAAGAGGGCTGCTCAGTCGCTCAGGGGGATGCCGGACTTCACTGCTGCTCCGTGTCAGTGGTGAACGACCCTAATGACCTGAGCCGCCTGCGTGCAGGTTTGCGGCTACGGCTGCCAGTGTACCCACACCTGCCGCTTCGTCGCTTGCCTGTCGCCACAGGACTTTGGTGGGTGATGAAATGGGATGGGTGGATGACAACGTTGACTTGCGCGGTGACTTTGTTTTAAGTGAGGAAGAGTTGCGCAGTTCGTCGACCTCACTCTCTCGCCCAAAACCATCTTGGTATTGAGCTCTCATCTGTGGCTCCAAGAAGCTGTAGCATGCGCAGCGGCCACATCCCGGAAAACGGCATCGACTGGTCGGCTAAACCAGGCTGAGGGTAGCCGACGGGTCTTAAACATTCGGTGAGTTAGGCTTAGTCTAGCTAGCATGTGAAGACTGGATTCGGCAGCCTGCGCGGAGGAACCACCAGCTGGTCAACGGGCAGAAAGGCGATTCCCAGAAAAGCGCCGTGGAGCGCTAAGAGCACGACGACACGTAGGACGTCCTGGTCATCCACTGCACTCAACTCACCTGAAAATGTAGAAAATGATTCATTGTCATCCTTCATTAAAGGTCTTTTACATCTAGTTATAGAACCTTTTCCTTCATCATATTGAAGATTAGCTAGTTAATTTCTGTTTAAAGGTATATTATATTTCTTGTCCTCTCGTTTTTAAAATTTTGCAGCCATGCACAGTTTGAAAATGCATCTATATCTGTTGCAATAAATTTATAGCCATTATTTTCTTTTTTTTATATGTTTTCATACCGATTATCAGTGTATGTAACATAATGTTTTCTGGAAATTTCTTCTTAGTTTGTGTATATGTCTCTTGCTGTTAACTACTTATTTAACATAGAACATTTGATAACTTTTATTTGCCTCCACAACTGTTTGATATATGTGTAAGCAACTGGACCTATTGGATCTTAACACAGAAATCTTAAATAACTTGTCATCAACTTTCTTAAAATTATTGTTGAGTAAATAAAATTATTAGTAATTAAAGCGAACAAGGTCTTGTACTGAGGTCTAAAATATTTGATAAATATGTTTGGGTATTCGTTGCTAGAAGTCAGCTATAATAGTATCAGAAACTAATGTTTTCTCATATGCAGTCTATAAAGGTCTCAAAGTATGGTCTAAAATAGCAACTCAAAGTATGGTCTAAAATAGCAACTCAAAGTATGGTCTAAAATAGCAACTCAAAGTTTGGTCTAAAATAGCAACTCAAAGTATGGTCTAAAATAGCAACTCAAAGTATGGTCTAAAATAGCAACTCAAAGTTTGGTCTAAAATAGCAATTCAAAGTATGGTCTAAAATAGCAACTCAAAGTTTGGTCTAAAATAGCAATTCAAAGTATGGTCTAAAATAGCAACTTAAAGTCAAACTATACAAAAAGTATAAATATTTCAATACCAGAAATACAGAAGAAAAACGTAAGTCCATATTGTTTACGAAATATGAAGAATTACAATTAAGTTTCTATAGTCACATGAAATTGCAAGTAAGTTTCTATTTAAAAAAATCACGTGGAAATTATCTTTAAAATAAAAGTAAAAATGTTGAAAACTCCAATGCAAACATGAATCCAAATAAATAATACTCGGCATTTTTTATTGTAGTGTCCTCTTATTCTATATCAAATTGATAAAACTCTTCTTGATTTGTATAGTGAAAAAGTGTTTTGTTTTCAAACGCAGCATTTAAAAAGAAGAACAGTGTAGCGAAAACACGAACACTGTATTCTTATTATACAGTGGGAAAAGGAACGGACATTTGATACTGTGTGAAATATCTGGTGTTTCCAAAACACAAAGATTTTATTGAATGATTGTAAATGAATTAAACATAATTTGCAATATATAAGATTCCGATGAATTGTAATTTGGGCTTTGTAGAAGATGTTTTCAATTTAATTGTTCTTTTAAATAAAATGTATTATCTTTGATGTTTTGCACATAACCAATTATATCTCATTTCTCTGTATACAACCACCCATGCACAAGTGTATTGAAGTTTATTTTTGATGCACGAGTCACATCATAGTATAATATAATGTGCACTTAACACCTGACGCAATGTTGATAGCTCTATGGCAATACAACATGTTGTTGCGGGTTTGACGTGTGAAACAGCAAAGCAAGCCTAAAAGGAGCATGATTCAGTGTCTTTGTCGAACGCATGCCAATCCGGAAGCAGTATTATAAGCTGGCGACCCCCACTGCCACAGCTTTCTTGACAGTTTCATAGTAAAGAATGACTTACTGTATTCACAATCAGGTCTTGATAGTGCGACTTTATATTCTGTTAAGTGGGTGCCATTCACACATTCTGAAATATGATGAACGTCATGTCTTTAATTTGCTGTCATATTTATTTGTCGTCTGCATCCTTCTTCCACTGGATATTCGGAAAATGTAGCAGAGCCTCTTCTGGAATAGCAAATCAAACATGCCCATTTCATTGGGCTAAATATACCAGTTCTGAGCTATCCATTAAAAGTGTTTGCAACGATGATGACTAACGCTGTGCTGACTGTTTACTGATCATTCAAATAATTAATTACAATCCAATACAATCCAGTGCAATTACAATGTCTTGCCAGTTGTTGCCTATCATATATATTTACTGGTATGGCGATACATTGATTCAAAATGATGAAAGGATTTTGATCGAATTGCCGTGTAATTTTAAAATTGGATTTCTTACTTTAAAATCTGTAAAGTTACGATTATGATATTCGTCTTTCCCTGTCCGCACTATGAGGGGAACATTGTTCGCTGAGAGAGAGAGAGAGAGAGAGAGAGAGAGAGAGAGAGCATTACAAAAGTTACAAGAACAGGTACGCTTGAAGCGTTTGTGATGCGAGAGTTATTAAATCAGAACACTCGGACAATATTTGAGAACATCTGTTACAAATCTTTCAGTCATGTTTCAGTAATAAATGCGAATTCAGAGCATCCAGTGTCCGTTCATTTGCTTAAACTTAGTAATGTTTTTATATTTATGACGTATAATTTACATATACTAAGCAGCTGTTTGAAGATGTTATTACATCATTTGCATGACGTAAATATTTATTTGCAAATTAAATCCCCGCTAATTGTGATAACTTATATGTGATGTGGCATATTTCTTCCTTTATGGTCTCAATGTCATGAAATTTCTGAATGTACACGGCATAGGGTATATATATATATATATATATATATATATATATATATATATATATATATATATATATATACTATGCAAGGCACAGTCAGAAACATAACTACCTGGCGTAGTAATGCTGATTAGAGAATGTTTTTGTCGTCGCCAAAGTAAACTGATAATAGGAGCTTGGGAAGCTTTCAATTTTTTCATTTTTATTCGAGGAAAATGTGTTGTTCTTGTTCCTGCATATATACATTACGTATGAGCTAATGGAAGTTAACTCTCTGCATTGAATGGCGAAAACGAAACTAAAATAAATTCTTATCTATGTTATCTTATCTTGTGTTACAATTAACTGCGACATGTTGAGTATTAGCTAAATAAAGAGCCGTCGCATCAGCTTTATTTTTATTCCAACATCGACGTGTTATGATGACAGGGCGCAAATACACTCACACAGTACAAGAGAGAGGAACACTCAGGTAAGTATTATTTGCTCATTTGAATTTATATTTATTTCTTATGTTCGTGGTAATACTATGAATTGCAACAGACTGTTAAAATAATTAGATTACAAATTGTACTTATAATCAAGCCAATGGAAACGATAAAACACTAACTGCTAAAGAAAAGATATAAATCTGCAAAACAGCATATTCTCATGTGCTACTGTTGTTCGTCCCATACTCTCTTAAAAGTGTTTTGATTAAGATTCCAGAAGAATACTTTCATTAACCTATTCTGATCTTACAATGAAGGAAGTGGGATCAGCCTTTGTACAGACAGACAGATATAAGAACGCATGCATATGCGGAAGATCAGGCATGATTCATGACGTCATACTGCATATGCCGTAATTTAGTTGAAATATAATATTTTATCTCAACATGGCAATCCGGCTAAATTCTGAGGTGGAAAAAACGCTAACAAAATTACCGTGTTTCTGGTAATCATGACTTGTTTTGTCTGGTTGAAGCTGTGCATTTGCTCTTTGTGTTCTATCCGTGGTAATGTTTTAATTTTTTAATTTGCCTTTTCTGAGCATGAATGTGGATGATTGTCACCGACGCATGTTCTTCGTTAAGTAAAATTCGCTTGTTCTTACGGGAATAGTAGTTCTTGCTTGATGCGATGATCAACTTTGCTTACTATGATAATTCTTCCGGAAAAAATGGACAAAGAAATGTTCCATTTTGGCATGATCCGCAAGGGATCATAAGAAAAACAATCAATAACATGTCATTCTCATCATCCGAGTAGATCTGAACAATTGTTTGCAGTGACAACGATACGCTTATCGCATTTACCCAACCTTGGCCTTAAGTATCTCCAATATCAACAAGCATGTCAGAGAACTGAGTCCGACTGGAGTTGACCAATCAGAACATCGCTCAGCCATATCTGTCCAGTCGTGAAATAACCTCAGATGTAATTGTAGAAAAACACATACACGTGAATGGTTCGGTGATTAGCCTTAGACAGAGTGCATCCCATATGTTTGCGACAGAAAATGCTAACAACGGTATCTCCTTCCGTCACCATATTGTGCCATGTTAATACAATAAGTACCGATTATTATTCTCAAGGGCGGTGAATTAGATGTGAAATTTCGTTGTCAACTTGACAGAAAAGGCCAAGGATGTTTCAATAGTGGAAGTCGCCTGACTTAAACAAAATTTCATCAGATTAAGATCAGCTGTGTTCCCGGTAAGGGTAAGATCGGGAGGTAACCAAGGGGTGGAGATGGATCAAGGAACGCCACGTCAGTAGGGTAACAATACAACGAAATTCAAGACATTTTTACGTTTGAAAGAGTATTGAACTAAAGGGATGTAGTTCTCAATCCGCTCCCACATCCATTTAATCCGTTTCTGAGGTGAAAATGGGTTAGGCGGTGGAATTTTCTCTAACAAACTGGTGCTGATATGTATAAACATCAACCATAATGGCTGAGGCTAAATATCTGTAAATTTCATTCCTTTAACTAATCAATTGCAAAATCTAGATGGCACACCGAATGTGTGGTAAGTGTACCGAACGTCTGAGGTTCTAATATTTTGTAATGGTGTATCCAAAGTCTCAAAAGGGCTCGTCTGCAGTAACTTATGCGTAGATTCGTCGTTAGACAAAGCGTACCATACACTGTACTCAAGTCTATGAGAATTTTATTGCACTTTTGCGGGAAATAAAACCTCCTCAGAGCTTTACTATAATGTTCATTCAGCTCGCCATCAATTTTTTTGTGATTAATTCGTTGCAAGAGAGAAGTTCAAATGTATTTAAATTGAATCGAGCTAATATGGTAGACTTATGTTAGTATCCATATTTGATGACGCTCATTACATCCCCTAGTTGGCATAAATTATTTAATTGCCGTCTTTCAAGGAAAACGGTTTTTACGATTATTGTCAAACAGGACAATTTACTTCCGCACTGCTTGCGATACTGGCTTGAGTGAATCATACAGTTCGATTGGATAAAATCGAAGGTTTTCCATTAATGCAGGCAAGGGACTATTTAGACACTATACCAATTGGTGAAAAAAGTTCACTCACTTCTCTGGTCGGCCGGAACTTTTCGGCTCTAGCGTCTTTCCGTCGGAAACAACGACGGATTATCTCCCATGGAGAAGTTCACTGTTATCATTGCCTCCTTTGAATAGTGTCCTGGAGGTCTTACGCAATGTTTTGGCGTGACAAATACGTAATTCCTCTGGGGGTGGGGGAAGAAAAGAAAAAAAGCAAAACAAAACAAAACAAAAACCAACAAAACAAACTTAATACTACAAAATATCCAATACAACCGGTTATTATTTTACTCCTGTCCTTAAGAGCAAGTGTAATCGATGTGATTAAGGTGATAGTATTCGAAACATGAAATAAATAGAACAAAGAGAACTATGCCAGCTTGATATTGTAGTGTATGACCGCTCAATATCATTGTGATGCACTACTGCCCCCGTCTGCACCCACTTTCGTAGACTTTTCAAAGAATATCTTCTAACTTGTTTTAAATGTCCTTCAGATGTTACATTGTATTTGAAATGCAATGGTTTAGGATTTGTGTTATTGCCCTACATCAAACAGTTATTTCGTTAAACCTATGTTGTATATTAAATGCTGCCATCCTGAAAACACGTACTAAACTGAAAGTATGGGACAAAAAAATTATGCACATTCTTCATAAACATTTGTTCAGTAACCTCACGGCTATTTTCAAATACATCAAAGAATTTCAATCCAGCAACGAGACTGGTTCAGATTAAAGACGGCAAGCAGTTTAGAAAGCTAACACTTGTAAAGACAGACACAATAGCAGTCAATTTCGTCCGTCACTTCTTTCTGTTGCTAAATGACGCCTCTGTACCAAGGCATTCCTAGACAGGCTTTGTTTTCTACAGGTTTTGATCATGAGTGAAACGTCGGAAACAGTGAACTAGAAACACACACGTTACTAATTAGACTTAAAAGATTAGAAACGGTCTATAAATGAGTAAACATAATTTAGGGGATATACAAGCTTGGGAGTCCATGATTTGTTAATAAAGATAAGTATAAATTAATTAAAATTATCTTTTCAAAGCTGATCACATCATTAACTGAAATGAGATGGAGAAAACGTTCTTCTGTTGCACTGTCAGTTTCTTTACTAGTTTGGTTAATGAACCCCAAGAACGAAAGTAGCGGTTGTTTCCTAAGGTGCGGAATGGGTGATATAATTCAAGCAATCGTAGTTCTAAAACATAAATGCCGCGGTTCATATGTTTTTTCAGCAAAGAAGGATGAATCTAGGATGATTCGATGTTGTGAGATTTAGATTTGGTTCAAGTTATTGGAAACTGAAACTTTCTTAATTTTCAATTTTATGGTGTTTCCATATGTTTACTATATAAACTGAATTAGTACAGTGTGTTAATAAGACACATAGTACACAAACACCATCTGTTGGCTATCCTTTAAAACACATACGTACCGGTATGCGGATACTTGCACGGAACATTAATCTTCTAACTTTCTCTATCAGCTTTATTGTGTATTTAAGACGATATCTACGAAATAACAACAAATACGAGCTTATCACTATTATTCTTGTCGTTGACCGATGGTTGTTTGTTTTCAGTCAGTGTTATTACTTCTCCCAACCATCTGACGATAAAGGAGGTTAAATCCACAGCTTCCTGTCGATATCCTTCAGTGCCAGCCTTAACAATTTCATTGGTAGTCAGTTCTGAATATATTCATAAATAAAATCGTAATTACCGTTTGATAATCGTGACCTTTTCATCCTAATGTTATTGCATATGCAACAAAAATATAAAGCAGCTTTAGACCTCAGATGTAAAACA
The DNA here is from genome assembly GCA_016617855.1 of Megalonaias nervosa. NCBI lineage: Eukaryota > Metazoa > Mollusca > Bivalvia > Unionida > Unionidae > Megalonaias > Megalonaias nervosa. The sequence continues at coordinate 12,029 of JAECUM010057697.1, forward strand.
CATTCATGCCGTATTCATTTTTACATTTAAATCGATCTAGTAACCAAATACATATGCAGATGCGGAGACTGACCACCTCTGTAAATCAATCTCTAACAAACATGTTTACATCTGTAATGTATATCGCTACAGTGGCAAGTTTTGATTTTCTAGGGGAAGGCAACTGCAGGGTCTTGCTACATTCGCAACGTCGAGGTCATTCTTACAGATCATGGCCTCGAATGTATGTCGATAGCTGCCAGAGAGAAACGTCATACAGAATTTAAGCTACACAACTGCACCTGCCTTTTCTCATGGCGTTTGTTATGGTTAAGGCAGTCGCAGAAAACTGCAGCCTTTTCTGAAAGTCTTTTTGAAAATTAAGTTTCAAAAGTGGTCTTAATTTATTTTATTATTTATTGTTTGTTTAAATAAGTCAATGCTCTTCGTCCAACAGTTTCAAAATAAAATCTATATGACTTTTTATGGAATACGTGACTGCATAATAACTAACTTTCACCTGTCTTTGCTGTTATGTATATCTATACTTTTTGTAAGTCCTGGTACATGATTTTATCGAATATTTGTAATTTTTATTAATGGCTGTAAATTGTGCCGATTATCTTCAGTTAAATTTTGCCTACGTAACTAGGTTCTGTTTTAGGAATATTAAGAGCGTAAAACTACATAGGATCTATAAATAGATGCTTACGAAGGTGTTGACAATTACTAAGAATAATCTTAATAATAAGACTTAATGACGACTTTGGGTTAATTTCTCATTGGTTGATGGGATCTTGATGGTTCTAGAAGAATTCATTAACTTCTCATTGGTTGGGCTTGGTCCCATGAATAGGCAATTTTGAGATAAATTGAGTAGTAATTTCTGTTAAGTGGGATATGTTGTGAAATATAGTCGTAATAGAAGGTGCATATAATGACAGAACTGAACAATCAGAGTCATTCCTATTTTGGAGTCATTCTCATTTCTTGTGTTCCTGTTGTAAGTCTGCAGACGTGTTTTATATTGTACTTAGATATTATTCGAGAGGAAAAACACTTGTTTGGACTGTTCAGTGGAAATAGAAAGTGCTCATTATTTGGGATTACATTATCTGAAACTATTGGGAATTATTCAAAGACGCTCTGAACAACGCCATTTTGACAATGTCACATTATTGGCGGACCAGTACATTTCCGGATTTGAAATTTATATGGAACTTACTGGACTTTCATAGAACATTATCAAGATTTTTTTGAATTCACTTCGTAATACTGTAAGTTCTTTAATAATTAAATTATTTGTTAAGTTTCCCAAAACTTGTTGGTTTTGCTTCTTCTGTTACTTAGTTTGTGACCATAGAGTCGTAATATTACCTTCCTAGAAATCGTACTGAAATTGGTAATTGTATGAATGTAAAATTGGCTTATAAACATTATTTTTAATTAGAGAGAAAGCTTTCAACAACCCCTATCATTGTGTGCATTCCTGGCCTGATTTTATTAAGCTTGCGTTGTTATGAAAACAACACACGCATTCGTGAAGATTAAGAAATGTTAATGTTTCTTTTAAGGTTTTGAAGCTTAAAATTTTCAACTATTTTGAAACTGAGAAATACGTGTGTTAATTAGTGGATAAAAATGAAACTTTCTAAGAATATGTGATATGGACTTTGTAATGATCTTCCCATATGTTTTCCCATAAAACCAATTACTCTGTTATCTAAGAAACAAATTACTCTGTTATCAAAGAAAGATACGTTAAGTGCGTTTTGAAGGATTTTTCTTCATGTAAGCTTACACACACATGCATGTTTTCGCCGTTGTTTTTCCTCGCAAAATGACTGAAGAACCCATTGACATGCACAATCAATCAACCCGCTGATGTGACTAGTGTGCTTCTAGCTTTTCAACTGAATATTTTTTCTATTCTTTGCATTTTATTTATTACTGGGCATTTTATCGACAATAAGAGAAAAACAACATTTTCGTTATTTCCAAGAGATCGTTCCTGAATAAGGAAAACTTATTTGGAAATAACGAAACTCTACTGAGTTACTTTTGAAAATTATATTTTCATTATAAACAAAATTCTTTCGTTATTTTAGAAATATCTTTTTGAAATAGCAAGATTTATTATTATTACGACAACATACGTTTAGCGAATTTAGTTGTTTCGAAAAGTTTGTTTTCAAAAAGATTATTTTATGGAAATAACGAAAATTAAGAAAAACAACAAACAAACAATATATTCAGAAGCTGATAATTTACTTTTTACTTTACAGGAATAATCACAAATAAATTTTCGTCGTCAGTAGCAGTCAACGCTGTACAGCCTTAGTGTTTGTAGCTTTACGGTCTGTCATGTTGCCTGACAAACAAACAATTATGCATACCATGTTTATAATGGTTTCATCACGTATTCGAGTCGTTTTAAAATAGTAACATTTACTCCTATTCAACTTATGAATGTCGATAAAAGCAGATGGTACATTGTGTATCTTTCGATATAAGTGCAATATGCATACCAATGTAAGATTATTGTTCTAGCAGAGCCAAAAAACCCACCCCGAACCACAAGCAGTAACAGATGTTCGAGTGATAAAAAACTAAATGTATATTCTATAAACAAAGTTATAGCTTAAAATTTACGTAGGGACATTCATTCATCAAGTAACATATTTTCTTGAAGAAATCTTCTTTCTTCTCAATAATATGCTGCGCGTAGAAGAGGCTTTCTGTAAGGGCAAAACTTAGTTTTTCTTTCCCTTCTTCACGTGTTTGTAATATATTAACATCTTTCGCAAGCTTTCTCCAAATCTCTGTCCCTACTATAAAATCGAGATAACAGGATAATTATTTCTTCTTCTTCTTCCGTTTCTTCTTCTTGTTCTTCTTGCTATTCTTCTTCTTGTTCTAGTTCTTGTTCTTATTCTTCTTAATTTTCTAACTTAACAGAGTCTACCATCTGTCATGTTTGTTTAATTTTGCAACACTTCTAAACGAGTACACGGTTTACAATAATCGAAACGATGACTTGTAATGGAAAGAATTATAGAAACTCAACCACAAATTTACTACTTCACAGGTGACTGCTATTATAATGTGCATGCCGTATCCGTGCCCTTTTTGTGATTGTATCATTTGATGTGATTCTTTAATCTCTTATCATGACAGGATTCAATATGTAGTAGGCGACTGTTGGATATATGCTTCTTGTTATGACAGGATTCAGTAGGTGGGATACGAGTTATGACCATTGAATATATATATCTTATTATGACAGGATTCAGTATGTAGAATATGATTATTGAATATATCCGGCAAATTAGGTTAAAAGAGTGTCTATGATCATCGTTAAACATGTTTGCAACTGCTACAAATATGTACATGATGAAAAAAGTCAACAAATGCGACCGGACATACTGTGTGGACATGCGCATAGTATGCTTTTATAGGATTTCCAATGACTAACAAACCGTACAGTCCCTTACAAACTTGCATCGGTGTTTCTTTAAAATAAAATATTACTAATCAACGGTTTCGTTACCAAATATGTTTTTCAAAGGTAAATAATATAATTGTCAATAATATAATAATCAACCTTCTGTGCAGAGTTGTATACTATACGCTACAACCAATTATCGTCATCTTCGGCTTGTTCCTAGTGATGCCACATTCCATGTGAAAATCATGCATACCGTAAGTGATGCGATGTGATTTAGATTTTTAACATAGCTTTAACAATTTTTCAGTCATATCGCTACGGTGTCTGCATTGTGACAGTTTATAGTGATGTCTAGCACTGGGGTATCATGCCGCAGACCGTAAGTAAAGAATGCACAGAAATATGCTAATAAATAGCCCTCTTGTGCGAAGCTGCAGAAATATATTGGTACCAGAAGTTTCTGCATCAATGACATTCACGTATACGCGTGTTCACATGTTTACTAATTTTGTAAACGTTTACAGAAAGTAAATTAAACTAATCCGTGTACATGTGTAAACGTTTACTGGCAGTAAACAAAATTAAGCCGTTTACAAGTGTAAACGTTTGCAGCCTTGCATTTTATTGATATGTAAATATGCCAAAGTAGTTTGTGAAGTCGAGATATTTGGCCTAACACTTCAATATTCGTTACAAACTTAAGTTCAAACAATTAGTTTTGCATTATGTTCGTCACAATTTGTTTAATGACACAACTGGATGATAAATTTCAAGGTCAAGAAAAGAAGGATGGTTGGTTCCTTTTTGGGAGGGGGAAGTTCCTAGACACCAGTTAACAGTTTTTCCGAGTTAGAAATTCTGCTCAAGGCGGAAAATTAATTCGACAGCGACTTTTCCTTCGGCAAATAGAAAATATAATAATTTTTCTTCTTCGAGTAAAATGACACGTAAGTAACATTGTTTGTCCCAGCATTTCTTAGAGTCAAGTCTGAAGTTGAAATTTCAGTCAGACCTAATTATGCGAAAATGATATCGCTGATTTCTGGACCTAATTTGACATCAAGACTGACGTACTAACTGAGAAGTCAAACCCAAGAAATAAATATATACATTGTTCATGACCAGACAGCACATTTCATTAAATGCTTACACTTCGCTAATTTTAATAACACGACACCCAAAATGACACCTGTCAAGAATTTAAAATAAAGTATACTTGGTAATACACACTGACATAAATTATTCCTCTTTGTTTACAGTAGACACCCTTGATGCAAAACAAGAAACATAAATATAGTTAAAGAGAAAAGAAGCACAGGGTCATTTGCATCAGGACAGTTTTCTAAGTGAAAATAAGATTGTATACTAGGTCGTTCACCCGTACCGAAACATATGGACGACGGATATTATTAAATTGCTTCGTATGGTCAACAGATGGTTTATAAGAAAGTTTTCACTACTGACATCTTAATTTGTGATATATTTTATGGGGATGCCAACACGGGGAGATAGAGAATCATTGATTACCCTAGCATTTGGGTCTGTTTATAGTCAGGATCTCAAATGTACTGACCGCAACGATGGACGAATGTAAACAGATAAGACTGTTTGTTTTTAGAATATTCGACCATCGAAAGAGATAGACAGAAAGACACACAGATAGAGAAGAGACTGAAGTGTGCCATCTAATCACGTTGTGTTGTTGAACTTTCCTATGATCCACGGAAGTCTATTAATGGACCAATTATAACCTCTCGTGGTAAAGAAAACGTCTGCAGTTATTTCGACTGTTGCTACATTTTCGAGCATAATTTACAGGACTGATTCGGACTCTTTCAGAGACAATAGCTTTCAGTCAGAAAATAGACCATGTTTTACTTTGTATTTTAAGCTATGTAGTCCAGTTGGCGCATAAAAAGTCTTATGTACACCGTTCAAATATCGGCGAGAAAATGGTTAAGAAATTCCGATATTTCTGTGTTTGTTGCCCTGTTACGCAGCAGCAGTTCTTCCATTTTCAAGCATCCCTAACTGTGTGATTTTTTGCACACACACAGAGAGAGAGAGAGAGAGAGAGAGAGACAGAGACGTTAACGCTTACCTCATTTCGAACATTTTATGTACTGGGTGACTTGTATGTCCTAATTGATATCGTAACTACTGTGGACTAATTTATTGCTAGTTGATGGACATGAATAGGTTTCATTTGAATGTAACACGGTATGCCTGAATCAAAGCAGAAGTGATTTGGATAGATCTAACCGATAGTGTTTTTCGTGTGTCAAAATTTCAAGTGCCTCTGCGAGATCTGAGTAACATGCAGAAATAAAGGGGTCATACAAATTTCTAAAATTACTCCTTTATTGTTAAGAGGCAAAATAATCTATTGAATCTGCAACGATGCAAAAATTTCATGCTGAAAATATGAATAGACACCCCAACAAAAGGGCGCAGGTGTCTGTGCCCATTTGTTGACTGAAACGTTTGATTATAAACCTTATATCATTTCTTCAGTAGTATTTGATTATCAACTTTGTTTTGCAAATAACATCTTATATATTCTGATGGGGATGTAGTGAGACTGGGTCTCATGTTTCTCGTTTTCTTTTCTTCTTTCGTTACTGGTAATGAGTTGGGAACTTTTTATAAATATTTGTTTTGGCAAAAGTGTCATCGTAAAATGACATTAATGACTTTTCGTCATAAATTGTGGACCCGAATCAATTGCAGAACGCTTCTAAGCATCCGTGCATACAATTGTTTGTGGTGTGAAACAAACTGACGAATTTGTCACTAACTTCCGGCAGAAATGTGAGCCTTATTTGTTTCAGATTTTTATTAATTCATGATGGTGATCATCAGAAATCTAGGCATAAATATACTTTTGGTGCGTTTCTGAGGAATGACAATGTGTTCAGTTTTGTATGTATTGTAACAAGAACAAAAACTTATTGGTGAACATGTTGTGACGTCATCAACCACTCACTGACGCATAAATCCTATCCATCTGCATATATGCAGCTTATCTGATACGTAATGTATTCAGGTGTACAGGAATAACTGATGCTTGTTAGAAAATAAAAATCGATCCATTATCTTTATCTTTTGGAGTGAGGGTGGGGTTGTGGTTAATAGTTGCTGAGGGTGGGGTTGAAAAGCGACCCTGTTGATCGGCTGCTTCTTGCGCCACGAAGTATTGTATTTTTAAGAGTGCACTGTAAATGCCGTAAGCCGATATGTAACTTGGAAAAATAACTTTTAGAAAACAATTTTATACATTGGTTTCATTCCTTCTTTTAATTTTTGAAAGTGTCTCTACGTCTCAGAAAATAACGTAATACATTATCATTCAGAATTTCTTCTATAAAACAATTTGTACTGCTCTGTAAAACAAGTTGTAAACTGTAAACAATAGGTATAACTCTGTAAGTCAATTGGTACAATTATGTACAGTTCTTCTTTAAAACTACAATTATTTATAGACGCTTCTGTAAAGCAAATGGTACAACTAATTATAGACGCTTCTGTAAAACAAATGGTGCAACTCTGAAACAATTGGTACAACTCTGTAAAACAATTGGTACAACTATTTGTAGACTCTTCTGTAAAACAATTGGTATAACTCTGTAAAACAAAATTGGTAAAACTCTGTAAAACAATTATTATGCCTCTGTAAAAAAATTGGTACAACTGTAAAACAATTGGTACATCTCTGTAAAACAATTGGTACGACTATTTATAGACTCTTCTGTAAAACAATTGGTATAACTATGACTCTGTAAAACAATTGGCATGACTCTGTAAAACAATTGGTACAACTGTGTAAACAATTGGTACATCTCTGTAAAACAATTGGTACAACTATTTATTGACTCTTCTGTAAAACAATTGGTATAACTCTGTAAAACAATTGCTACAACTATTTATAGACTCTTCTGTAAAACAATTGGTATAACTGTAAAACAATTGGTACAACTGTAAAACAGTTGGTACAACTATTTATAGATGCTTCTGCGAAACAATTGGTACAACTATTTATAGACTCTTCTGTAAAACAATTAGTACAACTCTGTATAGATGCTTCTGTTTTCTACAGTAGTTTCTCTGATAGCACTCCACACTCTAGCCAACTCACTACCTACTACAATCACTGCCTGATTCTGGCAAATTTCTTGAATCGCAAAGTAACCTCCCTATTGGCAAACGATGATATACCATCACATGTTAACCCAGCAAGACAAATCATCAATTAACGAAAAACTGAGTGAATGGTCAATGTGTATTTAGCACTTTTAAGCCACTTACAATACCATACCTCCAACGAACGAAAATATTCGCGAGGTTTTAATGTCCACTTGATTGTAAACATGTTGCTAAGTATGCATGAGAATATTTGCATATTGTAGTACCAGTAGTTGGAATCTGAGGGCGGCCAGACCATGCCAGACCGTATAATGAGATTATCATTCTTCATGTACACAACACCTGTCAGTGGCTACTTCATGCACTCCAAACATAACACCTAAACAGCAATTACATACAAGAGTATACCGCAGATCATACATCCCTGTAGGTTTATTTATTGATTGCAAATTTCAAATACTTGAAAATTGCGCATGTTAAGTTACTTGTTTATTTATTTATTTAATATAACATTTAAATCATTAGCATTACTTTAAATGCTGGTTATTTGCCTAGAACGTTAAATCTTCATCGAGATCAGAGAGGTCAAGAAATTCGCAACATCCGAACAAAACGAACATTTTTCACCAAGAGTGTTATACCTTCTGATCAACTTTTTGTTTCTATACTAATTAGTCCGAAATTACACCGAGTGATTAGTTTCTGAGTTAGATGCAAACAGGTATATATGTACACCTACCTATATAGGATGATGTATAATTTTTTTTATCTTTCGTTACAGTCACAAATATAATCAATACTTTATTTAGTTGAATGCAGCTACAAAAAAGAATGGGGACAAAGATAGCAGGACAAATCTAGAAGTGAACAAAAAACACAAACCTTATTGACTGCAACAACATTTGAGTACAAATGACAAACTAATTATCTCATGTCATTCTGGGTAGTTTCAAGTACACCTGTACCTGTTACTTGTATATATATTCCGACTTTAATAATAAAATTGATTGTGTGGAAAGGAAGAAAAACTGAATATTTATAAAACACATCTCTCTGCAATTGAAACTAATAATCTGAAGAACTGCTGTACTGACTTCTTGGCCCTTCTGAACACTTAAGCCGGGCAATGAATGATAATGATGATAATGGTCAGAGACATGATCCATGAGTCCGCTGATAGGAGTTATTTTACTAGACATATATGAATTTCGGATTTCATAATTTTACAAAAATGCACAGGCTTTATTTTAATACTGTTTCATTAAGAAGACTTACGATACTTATCCTGTGATGTTTTGTACATACAAACTCCTTATAAATCCTTCTTTTTATTTCCTTCTGTGTTCTATTGAGGTTCCTGTAGTTTTCATTCAGCAACCTATCATTCAAAATAGCGTGGGTAGTAGGTATACTCGATGTTATTTTGTAAGACTGGCACACACTAAATGACGTGGAGTAGTAGGTATTCACGATGTTATTTTGTCAAACTGGCACACACTAAATGACGTGGGGTAGTAGGTATACACGATGTTATTTTGTCAGACTGGTACACACTAAATGATGTGTTGTAGTAGGTATACACGATGTTATTTTATTAGACTGGTACATACTAAATGACGTTTGGTAGTAGGTATACACGATGTTGTCAGACTGGTACACACAAAATGGCGTGGGGTAGTAGTAGGTATACACGATGTATATAGGGTGGATTCCATGCTACAGATATACTTCCTCTCTCAACCCCAACCCCACAGAAGCAATACCCGTCGTTTTGCTTCTTGTTGTTATTGTTTTTGGCTTGTGGTTTTAGCCATTTTTCATCTTATATGTTATACATGATATAACAAACCCCTGTTGGGGTAAATTAGCCATATTGAAACAGACGAGACCATTTTCCCCCAATTCCCTTTCGCGTCGATTCCAAAAATGGTTGCCAAAAATGTTGATTGAAAACAATAAATTCCAGAAGGCGCGGTTAAAAATGTTTTCCCACGATCGCAGCCAATCAGTAAAGAGAATACTGCGCAATGATTTCATGGGCTTTTTTAGAGAAATCAGAATCACATAAAGTGATATTTTAACGTGTGGCAATATAAAAATATGAAACTGCACATACTAGAGGAAAACTATACCTACTATGGAATAATAAATGATAGAAAGTGACAATAAAGTGTTGGGATGGGGACATAGTAAATGATAGAAAGTGACAATAAAGTGTTGGGATGGGGACATTGTAAATGATAGAAAGTGACCATAAAGTGTTGGGATGGGACATTGTAAATGATAGAAAGTGACCATAAAGTGTTGGGATGGGGACATTGTAAATGATAAAAAGTGACCATAAAGTGTTGGGATGGGGACATTGTAAATGATAGAAAGTGACAATAAAGTGTTGGGATGGGGACATAGTAAATGATAGAAAGTGACAATAAAGTGTTGGGATGGGGACATTGTAAATGATAGAAAGTGACAATAAAGTGTTGGGATGGGGACATAGTAAATTACAGAAATTGATAATAAAGAGTCGAGATGGACACATAGTAAATAATAGAAACTGATTATAAAGTGGTTGAGATGGACACATGATAAAGAATAGAAACCGATTATAAAGTGTTTGGATGCGGACGTAGTAAATGAGAGACACTGACGATAAATGGGTTCAGTTGCTTCAGTTCTAGTCATGACACTTCTTTGTTTTCCTGTGAAATAAATATTTTGCCGACCTCTCCATCTGATGTTTTAGATACGAAAGACAAAGTGTGGGATGATGAACGACTTTGTTTACGGTTATGCGTGTTAAACACGTGTAGCCATCTATCAGAAAATACATAAAAACATAAGAACGTAATGTTATATACAGTATGTTGCAGATAAATCAACATAATCAATATGACGAAGAACAACTGTGTAGTCCTGCGGATTCGCACAAAACATCTCTTGTAGTTTTACGAATAATTAAAACTAATATAAGACGATTTAAGACAATTTTTAGAGAGTTGAAGGAAATCTTTTGGCATATTATTGTCATGAGTAATTATAAGATGAGTTGAAAACAAGCGTATCTTTCTTCCCCCTTAAAAATCATCTCTCTCTCTCTCTCTCTCTCTCTCTCTCTCTCTCTCTCTCTCTCTCTCTCTCAGTGTATTATACATTTTGAGAATATTTTTTCTCGATGTATCACTTTGTGTGAGGGGAGAATTACGTTCGTGCCTAATTTATATCTAACAACGTTATGGTACAAAGCTTTCAAATGCGTGGACCCACATGCGTGTCATAATAAACCTGTTCATCGGAAGGTTTCTGAAACCGGAGAGGTTCAAATTTTCCAATGTAAACAGCTCGGGGAAAGAATGGGGAAGTTTGCACGTGGTAGTTATGGGGTATAATCAAAACTTTAGGCGAGCTGCATCTGGGGCATCACTTATTACCAATGACATATTGGCTGAGTTTCACTGCCAGTATAGTGTTTGTTGTTGTTGTTGTTGTTGTAGAGTTTAACGCCATTTTTTCAGCTCATGATAGGCTATACATGGCGGCCAGTATTAATGGTGGTGGAAGAACCCGAGAAGACCCCGGAAAGAACCACCAACCCACGAGATGCTACTGGCAAGCTTTCTCACATATCCACATTGGCCGAATCCGAGACTCGAACCCACGCAGACAGAGGTGAGATGGCAGTGATCCGTAACGGAGAGCGCTTTAGACCACTCGGCGTGTAGTGTTTGAATTTGATGATGAGGAGATTGTGGCCATTGGTGAAAATTTCGTTCCGTTTTCGTCACGTCGAGAAATAACCTCGGATGTAGTTTTAGGAATACACACAGATATACTGAGTTTGAACCGTATATGTTGCAACAGAAAAGGATGACAATGTTCGCATTGTGGCTTTTTTCTGTTGCCATATTATGCCATGTGTACACAAATAGTACTGAATATTGTTAAAATGGGGGCGGGAGCGGGCATATTGCATTCGAGTTTTCCCCTCAACTTGACGGAGAAGCCCCAGGATGTTCTGATCGTAAAATCACATGGCAGTGCATCCGAAAACTGCGGGTGTAAAAGTCACTCGGATAGACTGGGATCTGTGACAGTTGTTTTACGTTAATTAATAATTATTTAATTAATAATAATAATAATAATAATAATAATAATAATAATAATAATAATTAGTAGTTGTTGTAGTAGTAATAGTAGTAGTAGTAGTAGTAGTAGTAGTAGTGGCGTTTATGCACACAACTAGTATATTGATGTAAAAAAATTGGTTTTATGCTATTTGTATTTACATCTCCGTTTATAGCTTTGTTAGATTTTAGTGATTATTTATTGAATATAGGAGTCGGGCTTGGAAAGATATTTCTCAGCCCGAGTAATTAGCCAATTTCTAGGAGCATACGTCATAATGTACAGTATTAACGAGACTTTATGACAGCATGGATTAAATTCGTAAAATACACCCTCCCCAATTTCTTAACACGTGGAATTCTGAGGATATGTTAGATATACGTGTTTAGTAATTTGAGATAGGAAGAATTATTCGTATTAGGTGCTTGGGTCGTATTTTGTATTGCTTGGCGGGAAGTACTAATATTCCGTTCGAAAAGGTTCATGGGGAATCATACAAATGTGAAATAAGAAAAAATATGCAAGTGTGAAATTAGTTTCGTGATATGTGGTCATTAGGTGAGTAAAAGTCATTAATGTTGTTTTGCGCATTTAAGAACTTTTCAGTTGATAACGACTGTTGTCTTGTGGTCCTTGGAACCGGGAAAGCAATCGGCCTCAAGCTAGACTTATTCAGCTGTTGGATTCGCTTGGTACAGAGACCCCTTGCGCGTTACACTACTATAAAGCCTTGAAAGTCGAGATTTACCTTTTGAAATTAACACCTTTCTTATTATTCTTATTGCCATATTGTCTAATTTTACTCCTACGTCACTAATGGCTCGATTTCAAACAGCTGAATATTCTCAGAAACATTGGCATACAAATAATATCATTAATTACACCAGCTGCTTCTTGTAAAGAAATGTAAAAGCGTTAAATAGTTTCACATATATGGTAGACAGTTCAGATAAACCTAGATACGGAGAAATGTTTTATCCGAATATTGGATTGATACTTTTATATACTATGTAAATAAACACGAAGAACATACCATATACTATGTAAATAAACACGAAGAACATACTTTTAGTCCATACATTCGAGAAGTCCAACTTACCAGCTTCTTGATAACCGGTGTTTTAGTATATTCCATTTTCAATGGATAAATCTTGATCTTTGATCTCTTTGTATCCGTTTTCTCAAAATACATAAGGTTTGTCTCCTTCGCCAGATAGGATAGAAAATTTATTTCTAAAAAGGAATGTACTAGAAGGGATAATAATTGGTTTGAAAGACAGAGATGAAATTAAAGAGAAAAAATAGAGCAATCACATATTCACTACAGCAGGTACCATCATCATTACATTGCACAGCCACAAGCAACTACAGTAGAGGATATAGGCCTGATGGCTCTGTATCAGTGGAAGATATAGACCTTTCTGGTTCCATCACTTTGGAATATTGATCTTTTGTCTCTGCTAAAGCTGGGAAATAGACTTTTGGGGCTTTACTACATTGGAGGATATTGGTCTTTTGGCTCTACTACGGTGGGATATCGGTCTTTCGTCTCTACTAGAGTTGGGGTATAGACTTTTGACTTTACTACAGTGGTATATTGGTCTTTTGTCTCTACTACAGTGGAACATTGGTCTTTTGTCTCTACTACAGTGAAACATTGGTCTTTTGTCTCTACTACAATGCGATATTGGTCTTTTGTCTCTACTACAGTGAGATATTAGTCTTTTGTCTCTACTACAGTGGAACATTGGTCTTTTGTCTCTACTACAGTGAAACATTGGTCCTTTGTCTCTACTACAGTGAAATATTTGTCTTTTGTCTCTACTACAGTGAAAAACTGGTCATTTGTCTCTACTACAGTGAAAAATTGGTCTTTTGTCTCTACTACAGTGAAACATTGGTCTTTTGTCTCTACCACAGTGGGATATTGGGCCTAGAAGATATAGACATTTTGGTTTCTCCACAATGGAGGATATTGGCCTTGAGGATATAGGCCTTTTTTCCCTTCCACAATGGAGAATATGGGCCTTGAGGATACAGGCATTTTTCCCTCCACAGTGGAGAATATGGGCCTTGAGGATATAGGGATTTTGGTTCCTCCACATGGAGAATATGCGCATAGAGGATATATACATTTTGGTTCCTCCACAATGGAGAATATCGGCCTTGAGGATACAGGCAATTTTTTCCTCCACAATGGAGAAGATGGGCGTAGAGGTTA
>JAECUM010057698.1:0-26980 GCA_016617855.1 Megalonaias nervosa
TATATATATATATATATATATATATATATATATATATATATATATATATAACTTATTTAACATTACTTTTCCCGTTATGACCCCATAGTGTCATTCGCAGGTTGAATTCCCATCATGACCCCATGGTACCATTGCCATGTTAAATTCCCATCGTGACCCAAAAGTACCATTGCAATGTTAAAGTCACTTGTTGACCCCATAGTACCATTGCAATGTTAAAGTCCATTGGTGACTTCATAGACCCACTGCCATGTTAGAGGCCCTTTATGATCCCATATTGCCATTCGCAAGTTAAATTCCCTTTATGACCCAATGATGCCATCCCAATGTTAAACTTTTGGATATTTTAACATAGCATTTCCCGTTACAGCCCCCTGGTGTTAACCCATGTAAACCAACTGGCCACTGTATCATTATCTTACGACCCCTATGTGTCTCCTATAACTATTTTGTATTACACTTTTCTGGGTGTTGTTTTCGCTTGCATGGCGAGGCACTAATCTGTATATTATGTTTGGCAGAATGGATCAATTAGAATATCAAGATATATAGAATTTGAATCTACGAATGGATCATTTTTTATTGTACTCGGGCCACGGCGACCCCAACCCCTACTCCCGTCTCTCCAAAAATAAAAATGTGATCGTACTAACTTAAGGTTTTTCTAACTGGCTAGGAAATTCAGTTTATTAACTATTGCTAGTTCACATACACGAATATATGTGTAGCTAGGTCATGTACACGTGTCTTTCATATCTTCATCTATGATCATTAATAAAATGGTAAATGTTGGTCTGCTCTGGCTCCTCGATGTTAGCCCTAGGAAACCAGTTCAAGTAAATCCATGGATGAATGCGAAGTAATACGATTTTTTTCCACGCTATCATCTATATCGCAAATTACAGAGGTTTTATTTTTCTTATCCCTTGTGTAGCAGGTGCACATCATTCGATAGCAAACTATATGGCAATGTCAGTTCCCTGCAGAACTTAATCACATAAAACGTCTATGAAATTCTAAACCTTGTGAGTTCACAATTTCTTTGGTTTCGGCGATTCTTACTGGCAACTGATTGATTGAGTTCTCAATTCGAAAACGTTTGGTTCACTTTACTGAACATTTGTGATGCGATATTACGCGGGGGGGGGGGGAGCTGGTCATATTATACATTGAAGATCTGCAGTTGAACATCCAAACACAAGCTAGCATCATATAATGTTTTTGAGTTTATGAAAGAAATTTTGTTGTGAAGGGGATCTGTTGTAATTGATTATTCACATAAGAAACGTATAAGATTATATAAAATCTTTAAATCGTATTGGTTTACGTGGATTTTAATGTCAACAAGAATGAAATGGACACATCGAGCTCTTCAGCTCTGTAAGAAAATGTTAGATGAATAATATTGGGACAATAATTAATCAGTTAAGATGTTGAGCATAGTCATATTCGTTAGTTCAAATCTGTTACGCTGAAAACTGACCTAGGCTCATATAATACTGGTTTAATGTTTTAATACAGATCAGAATCAAAGTTTATAGCTTATTCATTTTTAATCCTATTGACACATTATTTTAAAACTGCTAGAAATTACGGCATTTAAAATTTTACTCAGCTACTTGGGATTCTGCAAACATATTTAATTGACGCACGTTTCCAAAATATTTAAGTGCTATGATGAATTTCACCGTATTCCTGTCATATTTTCACAAAACTGGGGGGAAGGGAAGAGAACAAATTCAATGTACCAAGCAGCAGGGAGGGTGAACAGATCACTTTCTAGAAGAGTCCTTTTTTGAAAATAAAGCTTCCTACGAAAATGAAAATACAAGGTCAATAACGCCAAACCGAAGCCTCTAATCGAGCAAGACTCTTTCTAATTGGGTTAGCTCATTTTGTTTCTTTATCTTTGACGTTTGTGTTTTCGTATTGTATGCGTGTTCGTTTACTTACCCGGACAATCACTCGAGGTCGTCACCCTTCCTGCTGCTCCAGTGTGGTGTAATTAAATCATTATTATATCAATAATGGAATCTCACACAGGTAAACTAGCTCGACAGCGACTAGAGGCAATTAAAAAATATCTTCCAGTCCGTGATTCTGTAAAACAAAAATTACAAGAGAGTCAGGAGTCTCAGGTGGAATTTACAGAAGGTGCAAAACAGTTATTTAAACCGGTTACAAAATCCACTGATAAGCTCTTGCTTCCATTAATAGACACAGCTAGATCCACGATAAAAACGGCAAGACAAACTAAGGAAACAGAATATTCTAAGAGAACTTCCAGGTAAAATAGCTGCTTCTCAACCACAATTACAAGAAGAAACACAACAAGTACTTGAGGGCATTAACAAAGTTCATAAGGAGGCAATCGATGTAAGGGACATTGCTACGCCAAAACCCAAACCAAGAACAAAACCACCAGCCCGATTTTCCGAAGAAGGTCGTAGAATACTCCGAGAAAACCCTGTAGCGGTTGCAGCAACAGGATATCCACATGAATTATTACATCTAGACGCCGCCGGTGTTTTAGAAAACAAAAATTGGGTTCCTTTTGTATTTTGAAAGTCCCGTGGTATATTTAGAATCATTGATATATATATATAAGGATGAATTTGCAAATTTTGAGAAACAAGTCAAAGAAATTAAAAGAGCGCCATTACCGGGAGATGTATTATCGTCAGGAACATCGCCATTCAGCCCACCTCGTATTGAGGAAGAAGAAACAACTGGAAGTGGTCTTGGTACAGGTACCAGGAAGTGGCCTTATTACCTCATGCCCCAATAACGTCCTTGCCGACGTGGACAGACTAGAAATTCTAATTGGCGGAAAACGAGCCGGTAATAATTCCCCAGAAATTATAAATGAAGCAGCTGCTATTTGTCAAAGATTATTTACTGGCGGTATCATGGATACTAATGTTTATCGGTCCCTCATTGATGAAATCGTTGATGATTAGTACCGCAGTGATTGAGGGTATACAATTAGATCAGTGATAAGAAAATAAGATGATCATACATAATGCTCAACGTGGACCTGTAATCGTCAGGGTGATAAATTCGCGATTACCTATGTACAAAGCGATCTACGGAGATGGACTCAATAATGTTGTTCAGGGTCTATTTAGAAGGATAGTTCCAAAAGCAATACCGATTGCAAAGCAACTGGGAATGAAAGCTATTGACGTTGTTCGTGACAAAGGTATTGGTGCTGTTGGTGATGTTGCTAACAAAGCATTCTTCAGCAATTAAGGATCGACTAGCACGATTAATACGCAGACCGCAAGCGGTCCGACCGCAACCAGTAAAATTACCCAGCACTGAAGTTATGCCTGCAAATGTTAGTAAAATAATAAATCAAGCTGCAAATTAAAAACTAGCAGAGTTGGCTGGTGTACCCCTGTCAGAAAAAGAAAAAAAATATAACTGCTAGTCTGATAGCAAGAAGTGGTCTTCGTGTTAGACGATAACAAATATAATAAAATGCTCAAATGTATATCCGATCCAGCATTTGACATGGACGCATCAGTACTCAAGGATGAGTCTGTGCGTGATTATCAGTATTATTCTTATGGCGCACGTGAACCAAACGCACGTGGAAGAATCGAATTACAAGTTCATGATACAAGCAGATATTTCTTACCCGCTGAGGCATTCACTGATGTAGAAGGGAGACTTTTGCAAGCAGATGGTACACCATACGGAATTTTAGATCGACCTGGTTTTGTTATCAGTGGTATTATCGCGTTATCTAAAAGTTCCATATACATGATTGACAGAAGACCTATTGAATCATGCCTGGAAAACGTCGATATTGCCACGACGATACAGCGAGGATTACTCGAGATCAGCTGGTCCGTCAATGATGTTTGCAAAGAATACAACTGATCATCCAGAAAGCAGCAGTGTAACACTAAATGCAGCTGCGGACGCAGTTGCATCAATGAATGATGAATTCAGCTTAGGATTTTGCCGCACGTAGATCAATGTTAAATGATGAAGAAGAATTTTCATGTGAGATTCCACTATCGCATATATTTGGATTCTGCAGGCATGTCAGAAAGGCTATTATCGGAGCCAAGCATACAGTTGTACTTGTTAAAAAAGACAACGACAATGATGCAATCTGGCGACCCAACGCAGTTGGTGCAGACATAGTAAGACTAACAAAACTTTCTTTGTGGATGCCAGTAATGACTCCATCGATCGCCGAAGAACAACGGTTACACTATTTCATGAATCAAAGTGGTAAATCAACATTGTCGTGGTTGACGATGACCACGGACAGTATTTCAAGTGAAGTTGCTGGTTTATTTACTTGGCAGATCGCATCACATCAGGGTGTTTCTGCACCGCGACATATATTCATCGCATTTCAGGAAAATACACGAGAAAGCACACAAACACGAAATCCAATGGTATCTAGCACGCTTGGAGATAGTGAAGTTTCTTTAAGGATAAATGGGCATCAGGAACCATCCGAAGAAGTGTAACTGAGTTTTGATCGCAATCATGTAGCACGTGTTTATCATCGGTTGATGACATTTATGGGGCGTGATCAGAATGTCGATTCTGGTTTGCAAATATCTCAGCGGGATTTTACAACGCTGTATCCGATCTATTACTTTCGTTGGAACATCTAGATATATTCAGGCAATCTGTCGTTGATATACGCTTCCGAGCTCGTGTAGCACGATCACCACCAAGAATACCTGGTCCACCAGTTATTCCTGGTGGTTACAAAGCAATCGCTGTTATACTCTCAGACAAAACAATGTTGCTTGAAGGTGTTGGTGGTCGAATGAGAGTCATTGACGCCCCAGTAGAAAACATATAACATATAATTAAATCGCACATGATATTATAATGTCATATCATCATGATAGTGTTACTCTGACTCCTGGTCAGATTAAAAAGCTACAATCAGCATAAAAAATAAATTAAAATATCGGGAATAAAAATATTACTGAAACGAGGACAGATCGCAGGTGGTCCAAATAAACTATCACTAACGGAACGTCAACTTAGGCACTTCAATGACGCCAAAAAATCGGCGACTGGTATTAGACTTGATCTTTCCGTGGATGCCATTAAAGATGCAGTCAAGACGGGTGGTATATTTCCACTTCTTGCAGCTGTGCCAGCGCTGATAGCCGCTGCAGCCTCAGCTGTTGAAAAAGCAGCTGCACTTGGCGCTGTTGGAACTGCCGCTGGGATGGCACTAAAGAAAGCAACGGGACAAGGAATAAAAACTTCCAAAAAATATCAACAGGGAAAGGTCTAAGACTGCCAGGAACTCCCCATTTGTGGTACGGTCGATGTCTAAGACTTCCGTGGACACTTCGCTAAACGCTTTGCATTTCGAGCTTCCCATGTCCAATTTTGATTTACTTGATGCTGCTAAGCGATTAAACATCAAAAACTTTAGAGGTGTCTTTATGCGTGATCAATTACCAAAACAACCAAACAATGTTGAAGCTGGTATCATTAATCTCGATGGAAGATCTGGTCCTACCACTAGCTGAACGGGTACTCATTGGGTTGCATACGCGATTGGTCCACGTGGAATTGTTTATTTCGATTCGTATGGGTTGGCACCATCAAAAGAATTTTAAAAACATGTCGGCGGACTTCAAACTCCAATCTGGTATTCAACATTACCAACACAGACAATAACAGATCCACCAATATGTGGCCGTGAAGTAATTGCTGTACTAAACGCGTGTCAAGGTCAACAATACCACCTCATAAAGTCGTGCACGAGTATACAAGTAGACGACACAGTCGTCCATCGTCGTTTTAAACAGATCTTAGCGAATATACAATGGTAGATATTTACGGAAGATCTGATCGAGGTAAACCTCAAGGCGACTTATCAAAATATGCAACCCTTGACCAGGTCAAGAATGAACTTGCTGATATTTTGAGTCTCGCAAATGTGGACCAAAATGAAGTCGTTGTTTTTCAGGATAAACAAGGACGATTAAAGACGAGTAATATCTCGTTGACAGAGATTATTCTAAAAGTTCCAGACGCGACCGAAGATAACTTAGTGGTGTTCGCTAAAAACGGCAAAATTATAAACTCTGAGGAATCAATCTTAACACTCATGTGAGAAATTGCTGGACGCATCAGAAGAATTGGAGATATTATGTATGGCGATCTCAACATGAGTAAAAATACAATTATTAATGTGAGAGAACCAAACCCAGACGATGTTGTGGCAACAAAAAGATATGTAGACAGCAACAACGCCACTTTCAGAGCTGAGATGGATGATCGTTTACTATCCGCCGGTGATACAGTGACTGGTTCTCTCAATATGGCTATTAATAAGATTGCTGGTATTGGAGAACCAGAATCAAACAACGACGCTGCAACGAAGAAATACGTCGACAACAGCAACCTCCCAATGATGAACTCGTTAATTGCAATCAATGATGGACTGATATCTCTCAGATCTGATTATACTACTCACGTAAATGCGTTTACAAATTTTCGTAGATACAGAAATAGAACCATTAGTGAATTTTTTGGAAATCCAGCAGTTTTTGATATTAAACTCTCTGAAATAAAAAAATTACCGACACTGTAGTATATACAGTAGTGCCTGGATCAGCATTATGGACACCACTCAATAAATCCATCAAACATCGCGCTAAGGTTACCGGCTTATACTGGTTCTCAGTAGTCGGCGTTACATTATTTACGATATCTATCACAATTTCACGGCGTTACCCACTAACTGGATCTTTTGGATATATGTTAGTGATGTTGGATCAAAACGACGAGGAAACATTTGCGGTGGAACCCTAAGAAAAAGGCACCTGCGTATTGTACTATTGATGTCTTGAATTAATCGCTAAACTACCACCTACTTAAAATATAATGAACTCCCCAATCAACGTTCAACATTTCAGATACAAGCAAGTGTGTTCGTGGCATATACAACTAAAAAATATCATCGACGAGTATACAGTAAAACATAAAATAAATACCGCAGTCGTGTCGTTGTTACTGATATAATAGTATACTCTAAATCTGTTGTCATCGCTGGAACAGTAACGGTCATCGGCACATTGTCAGCGTCATACGTGATAGCACCAGTGATAGGAATTGGTGTTTCAGTTGCAACAGGAATTGCTGGTATTCTTAATATCATCGCAACAATATATCCACGTACACGGTTGATAAATTACACGAGCATACAATAAAGTTGCAGACAGCGACGCTAGCATACTCCAAATTATCTTCGTTGATATCACCAGGTCTCACCGATGGAATAATATCAGCTCAAGAGTTCACAGAAATGATTAAGATTTACCATGAGGCATTGTCACCGTCGTCGACTTCGAGAAACGATAATAACACATCGGTATAAAAAACCGGTTTAAAAATCGGGATTTAGAATCAGAGTTTAAATAATGATATAGTCAACAATGACAACGTCGTAGCAAGAAATACTACAACAGATCGTCGCTAATAAAACACCGTTGAAAACCACGATCATATCAGCAAGCTCAACCAATCCCGAGTTCAGCGTTAGCTTTTCAACTGCGATTCCAGCGAATGAAATAGCACTAGCACAATTACGAGTGTATCATAGTTGGCCAAATATTAGATCAAAACCATTCGGTGTGTTGCAAGCAAATAATTCACTGGTATTTGCGTATAAAAATAAACCCGATGGAACCCCCGAGTGGCAAGTTGTGGGTATACTTACGGGCAGTTATCAAATCGAACAGATCAACGATGAGTTCCAACGCAGAATCAAATCTATCACAGGAAAAGAATCCAAAATATCTATCACTGTTCACGAAGCAACATTATCAGCCGCGATAGAAATAAACTCGCAAGATTGCGCCGTCGATATATATATCAGTCGTCGATCCGAACTGTGTTAGGATGGCCAGAAATTCCGCCGATTTATCAAGGGCCACCAGAACCTCAACGTGTCGACTTCGTCACGGACAAACGAATACTTTTAAAACTTCCACGGTTTCGAGAAAGTTCCCATGGAGATTTCCTACAGCGAATATATCAACTTTAATCATGTCTGATGGTACAAAGCTTCCCTTCCTATCTCTCCCCAACATGTTTAGATTTGTTGATAAAAAACAATTTTCGACGAAGAGAGAATGAAACCATTTTCCAACGACATTAATCTTGAACACCAGCAAGCAGCAAACTACGAAATTTATTTTCCAGCATTGTTCAATATTACAACGATGATATAAAACAACAGATTATTGAAACGATACAGCATCTAAATCAGGTTGCACCAGAGTTTAAGTATATCAATAAAATAATCGTCGAATCAGTGAAAAAGGACGGAGATAAATTCGTTGATTCTCCATCCAACACGATAACACTTAAACAATTATTTCTCGGGCGCTACGCGATTACAGAAGACAATTACCAACATTATATTACCAGGATTTAACGACGATGAGCTGACAAAATCAGTTAACGATGAATATTTTCCCAAAATTAATGAAGCATGGAGAAAAAAAAAACCCACTGGCAAACATCCTCAAGCACAACAATGATCCATACGGTGGAGGTCGTCATATATCACCAGGTGTTGTTAATATCACATCAACGAACGCAGTCAATCTTGTATGTGATGCAATTGATGGAAGTTACCAAGTAGATCTTGAAAAATCCAGTCAGGCTCAGTAGGGATACATTTTATATACATTTACGCCTCAAGCACCCCCTGGATTTTCGATTGTATTAGAACCCGTTAATCCGGTTTATCTGCGATGTCTTAATCCGCTATTATCACGGATACATTTCAAACTTATTGACCAAACTGGACACCTTCTTGATTTGCGAGAAGAATTTTTTAATATAAATCTGTATGTGCCTTCGTAGATCTTCATCGTAGACCTAAAACGCCAAGATCAGTTTTTTGTAAAGTCTAAGTTCTCACAAACAATTATTTATGTGGATTATATTTGTACCAACACGTGAGAGTTTTTGTATACAACAAAAAGGTACTCGAAAGTGACGTCAGAACAATCTTGACACCGCCCCACACAGTAAAATTTAGTGTTAATATAATTATTGATTTTGTTAACGCAGGAACAGTTAAATGAGCTGCAGCGACAACATATTATTACGATTGTGTGTGATAGAGATCAGATTCTGAATTATGCATATTCTTGCCTTAAATTTGATAAACTTAAAAAATAATCTGATTCCGAACAAAAATAAAAAATATTATTATCAGAATAAAAATAAATATCATAATCTGATTCTGAATAAATATTATTATCGGAATAAAAATAAACATTATAATCTGATTCTGAATAAATATTATCAGAATAAAAATAAAAATAAAAAATAAATATTATAATCTGATTCTGAATAAATATTATTATTAGAATAAAAATAAAAATAAAAGATAAATTTTATAATCTGATTCTGAATAAAAATAAATATTATAATCTGATTCTGAATAAATATTATTATCAGAATTAAAATAAGAATATATTATATCCTGATTATGAATAAATATTATTATCAGAATAAAAAATAAATAAATATTATAATCCGATTCTGAATAAATATTATTATCAGCATAAAAATAAATATTATAATCTGATTCTGAATAAATATTACCAGAATAAAAATAAAAATAAAAAATAAATATTATAATCTGATTCTGAATAAATATTATTATTAGAATAAAAATAAAAATAAAAGATAAATTTTATAATCTGATTCTGAATAAAAATAAATATTATAATCTGATTCTGAATAAATATTATTATCAGAATTAAAATAAGAATATATTATATCCTGATTATGAATAAATATTATTATCAGAATAAAAAATAAATAAATATTATAATCCGATTCTGAATAAATATTATTATCAGCATAAAAATAAATATTATAATCTGATTCTGAATAAATATTATTATCAGAATTAAAATAAGAAAATATTATATCCTAATTATGAATAAATATTATTATCAGAATAAAAATAAAATTAAAAGTCAATATTACAATCCGATTCTGAATAAACATTATTATCAGAATAAAAATAAAAATAAATATTACAATCCGATTCTAAATAAATATTATAATCAGAATACAAATAAAAAAGTAAATGTTACAATCAGATTCTGAATAAATATTATTATCAGAATAAAAATATTATAATATGAATCAGAATAAAAATAAAAATAAAAATAAAAAATAAATATTTTTTACTACAGTCAGAAATGAAGTATTCCCTCAATGACTTCGTCATTGACGTTTCACCGCTTTCACTTTCAGGTCCAGAGCGTAATTCGAAATATTTACATATTTACATATATACATTTACATGTTCATTCACACATATATAAACGGGTCCTCCTCTGTGTTCAACAGATTTTTGCACACCCTCTTCATAATCAACCTCGGGGAGTACAAAAGAGCACCCACCACGTGCTGACATGGTGGGAAAGTGTACTTGTTTGTTGAAGTTTGAGCATTGGGAGAACCCCAATAAAAATAGGGATTATATACTATATAAGCTGACCAATACTTGGAGATCCAAAAGTAGCTTACACGACGGGCGTGGTTTATTCGCTGTTTGCATTTTTCTTTTTTCCTTAATTATTATTCCTGACAAAATCTAGAGGAAGCAAGAAACCTGACAAAGTAAGAAAAACAAGGATAATGTTTCTTAAAAAAACAACCAAAAAATATTATTCATTAGTAAATAAATAATGTTTATAAGATACAGGCTCTACCTTTACCTCACAGAGTCATTTCCCCCCCCCATTATATCATTGACTTTGTCAATGACTTAGTTATTGGACGTTGAATTTCTCTGTCTTACATTAGAGTTATACTATACCTTTGCTTGTATTTCTTTGAAAATACCGATTTGGTTATATTATTTGCGACCGGATGGGGAAAATATTAACGAAAAATAATCGTTTATAAGCGAATACTATTGTAAAATAAAAGCTAGATAACTCTTTAATCACTCTATCTTTTGCCTAATAGAGTAATCTCCCTTCGTCTAGATTGTTTTTGCAAGACAACTATAACAAAATTCAAAAGTTTTTTATTTTGACTCAATATATTTTCTTGTTCAAATCAGGAGTGGCAGCGTACTTAAATATTAGTCTCTGTTTATACTTCTTTGAAAATGTCGATTTGGTTATATTATTTGCGACAAAGTGTATTGAACGCCTGCAAATATCTAAATATTTGGCAGCTGCATATATCGAATGAAATTCTGTTTCTTCGCCTGTCTCTACATTTACAGATAAAACAGATCTTGCGCTATTATCATTATCACCGGTTCCTCCAAATTTATAGTTCTGACTCTGTGTAATAGCCCGAAAATTAATCAAAGAATTATCAAGTTTTCTGCAGTTGATGTGATCGATCACAAGTCCGTCTTTGATTACTCCGTGGAAACATTCATATATACATTTATGACAGAGATACATATGCTTTTCCAGCACGGAATATGAGATACCTAGTATTAATGACAGAACCGACTGGTATTTTTAGTCGACAGTTCCTAATTACACCATCTCGAGATGCCTCATAATTTTCAATGATGTGATGTTTCACAAATTCATTTTGCTCCATTTTATAATAATATTATTTGTTTAATTTATTATTTTATTGCTGACGTGAAAATCTGGCGAGTTAGTCTTCGGGTTTCTTATACCAATGACTTTGTCATTGACGCTGTTGCCGGAGTTATTTTTTATCATAATATTGTTTCAGCTCTCTGTATTTTTTACCATCACATTGCACACATAGCTGCATTTCTCCTCTAACCCCAACACCACATCGTACACACGGTTTTAGTCCTTCGCACGCTTTGCATGTGATATCCACAGAATTCATTTACGCAAGCTTTGTTACAAGGAAATGAAGAACCAAATATCGGCAACTTACATTTATTCTTTGCTTGAATCATTATATATTATAAACTAAACTTCAATTTAAATATATAATTGCCTTAATTATAACAATGGAGAAATTTACTAGATTATCTGCGATAAAACCTTCTCAAGCTAAAGTCGATCTTGACAGAATGAGCCGCCAAGTTGACGATGATTCGATCGAATTAACAACAACAAGCATGATATCCAAGAGGGAATTTCGCAATGATGGCGCGACTCATGTGTGGTCAGAATTATGCGCGAAACCGAAGGTATTGACGTTGATGCTACGATAAATGACAAGCGAGCAGCAACAATTATTAATTATCTCGACAAACAAAGATACCTTTTTAGAATAAAATTTATTGTGGGCGACACCTGGATTATCCGTGACAAACGTGACCCTGTTCGATTACATCACACTGGAGATATTGTAAAGTTAAGTAAAAATTACAAACCAGGAATGTTGACTGGTATTGACAAACCATATTATGAACGAGCGTATCCTGTGACTGCAGTTGTTTATGCGCTATATCCGCTGAATGATAAATCTAGCGTTGATGATCTCAAATCTATGAAATTTTCGACGCTGAATTGTGTAGCTGAGAGAGTTACAGAACATTTTACAAACCCGATACGTGGAAATGGTTTAACAGATTTACGACGTAAAAAAAAATAACTTTGTGGGCTGAAACAGTTAAAGATACCGGGGCGTCTATCAAAGACGTCACTGAACTGGGAAAAATTAAAATTCGCAATAACAGTGAATACGTTAACGGAGGAAGTTTTATACGAATGGAAATATAAATCGAAGGGAGCTCCGATAGAGCTCATCGATCATAACGCTCACGCGTGGACGAATGCCGTAGAAATATTTCCACGAAACCGAACTGTTAAATTCTATAACAGTGATGTATTTGATTTTATAAATGAGGTTAGTAAAAACGACTCTGTATCCGTGTGGTTATTTCAAAGTTCCGAATATGGAAATTATGATCAGTTTGTACGACCTAGCGGAGATATTTATATTGCAGAATATCTCCACGAGGAAATGAAAAATCTTGCGTCGAAATATACCGATGATGCTGAACAATTACTCAGTAATTGTTTTACTGTTCCATCAGTTGCTCCTCACTTTGCTCAGGAGAAAAATTCATGGTCGCCGACAAAATCGGAATTTCTTGAAGATGTCCAACACAGTTGTGTTGAAAACGGACACGGCGGATTGTGGAATACTAAATGCGATTATAAGGATGTTATCTCAGTTGATATGGCTGCATGTTATCCTGGAAATTTTCTTGGAATGGGAGAGTGTTCTGAACACTTTAAGCGATTTGGACATCCAACACACGAGATGACCAGAGTTGCGATAAATGGACATTTACCAGATTTTGATTTAACCGGATGTGCATGCATTGAATCGTTTTCGTTCACGGAAAATCTTCATTCGATTGTTTATGTTTGGTTTGGTCGTCATTTCTCAAAAAAATGTTGGGCTCCAATAGTGCTATTACGATATATGCTGGATGCTGAGATACTAGCGTCGTTAACCGTAAGTGAAGCAATAATGTCGTATCGTCCACAGAAACAAGTCTAGTTACCAAAACCCGACAACGGAGTTGTTGACGACGATGTCAGGAAGAAAACTATTCTCGACGAAATCTTTGAGCGTAATCCCGATGAAATGAATATGAAAATAAACTTGCAATGGATCTCGGCAGAAAAATAATCGGTAAGTTTACGCAGGGTAGTTCATGTGATCATAAACGACATTGTACAAGATTAATCATCGACTAAGCCAAACTCGATTTTATAATTGTTGATGCAGCAGAGAAAGACACATTTATAAGCCGGAATAATGCTTACTTGTCGGACGGAACTAAATTAGATATAATTGTGAGCTATATTGATGGTGACTCACCGCAGTTTACTCATTTAAGATCTTCGATGTTAGCATATGTTTCGATAAATTTATTATCGATGATAAACAAATTTCCTGATACCGCGGTTAGAGTTTCCGCAGATTCATTTTATGCGAATAAAAAATATGCGGATTTGTTAAAGATTGGTGCCGATGCATCATGGGGCGAATGGACAATAAAGCGAGAAAAGATACTTACTTGTGGACCCTACAAATTGATTTTCGAGCAAATTGCCTTAAAAATAACCTTTACCACGAAAATAATAAAAATACAAGGTCAATAACGCTAAACCAAAACCTCTAACCAAATCGAGATTCTCTCTACGGGGTTAGCTCCATTTTGTTACTTCATCCCTGACATTTGTGTTTTTAAAATTTCGTGAGTGTCCGTTTATGTACTCGTGCATGCATTTTTTGTAGTCCACCCTCTCTGCTGCTATAATGTCAACCAAAACTTTTATCGAGACCAAAACGATACCTCGACCTAGGATCATGTAGATTTATTGTAATGAATCCGTGCGTGTTAGCTTGTGCTTTTGAAAGGAAATTTTTTAAATTTAATCATGTCCATATCCCCTGAACACCAAATTTGAAGAATATTTCGTAACGCATGTGTATCGACTCCATTAAACACAACTAAAACATTACAGTTGACTCTGATCACCTTAGGTATTTGTGTATAACGCTGAGTAACATAAATAACATCTGCATTCTTGTGTCTGCCTCGGGAAAATATCCGAGCTGGATTTGATTGTTTGTCCAACATAACATCGTCATACACTACAAGATTATTAGTATGTCCATTAAGATCATCTACGGATGGAGCTTCATCAATATCAGTAACAAAATTAATAATATCATCACCGTCCTCGTCCAGCAACTTTGCATTTTCATTAAAATCTTTAAGTACTTCATAACATCGTTGATCATCTATAGATGGCGCTACTAAATATAACTTATCCCACTGGAGCCATCTCATTATCAGATTAAGCAACAGTTGTGTTTTACCACTTCCAGACGGACCAATTATTATCATTCTGATAGAATTTGGTAGCGCTGGATGATGTTTAACTGGCTCCGGCGCTCGTGTCGCTGAGAAATCAATTATATCCATTATAATAAATAATATGAATTTATATTGCGTTCGATGTAGAGCATCTACCCCCACCACT
The DNA here is from genome assembly GCA_016617855.1 of Megalonaias nervosa. Taxonomy (NCBI): domain Eukaryota; kingdom Metazoa; phylum Mollusca; class Bivalvia; order Unionida; family Unionidae; genus Megalonaias; species Megalonaias nervosa. The sequence continues at coordinate 15,003 of JAECUM010057698.1, forward strand.
GGATTAACGACAATAATAACAAAAAAAAGCATGTACTTACAGGCAAGTGTGTAAAATGTGGTACAAAAAATACAAATTTATTTCGTCTCGACTGAAGACAGGTGGTGATACTGTTACTTCGTTGGGAAAATTACCAGGAAATCCATGGGCTAAATACCCAGGAGAAAAACATTTACCAGGATATAATTATTGTGGTCCTGGAACCCGACTTGATATCCGGTTTGATGAACGAGACCAACCAAGACCTGGAGAGTATCCAATAAACGCAATTGATCAAGCGTGTCATGTTCATGATGTTGCGTATAAAAACAATTATTTACAGCAACGACAAATTGCAGATGTGAAGTTAATTCACGCGTTAAATTCTATAAAGAATAAATCTTTCAGAGAAAAACTTGCTTTCCTAGTAAAATCTGCGATGAAAGGTAAACAAATGCTAGGGGCTGGTAATTAATCATGGATAACTATAATAGTGGAATCGGTTTATTATAGCCCAAGAGGATATTGGAGAGGCAGAGCAGCAATTTGTAAACTTGCTGAAGAAGCAGGTGTCTCACGTTCTGTTGCTGCAAATTGGCTAGCACGACAGGCAATATGGCAAATCTATCTACCACCACCAAAAGGAATTTAGCATGCACATTTTGATATCAGTGCTCCCAATGAAGTTCATCAAGCAGATATTTTGTTTTTACCACATGATACCATCAGAATTGGCAGACTTCGATCACGCACATACAAATACGCATTAACTGTCGTTGACGTTGCAAGTAGATATAAAGAAGCAGAGCCGTTATCAACTAAAACAGCATCTGAAGTTGCATCTGCTTTTGAACGAATTTATCAACGAGGTGGTCTACGATGGCCACAGTTACTACAAGTTGATCCTGGTAAAGAATTTCTTGGTGCAGTATCATCTTTGATGAAAAAACATGATGTTAAAATCAGACGAGGACACACCGCAGTTCATCGTGATCAAGCGATCGTTGAGCGATTTAATCGAACACTTGCAGAGCGGTTATTTGGATATCAGTTGAGCAGGAAATATCTCTGAATAAAGTTCAGGCAGTTAAAGATCTCGTGAATGGGTTGCAAGATTACCAAGTGTGATAGCTGCGTTAAATAATGAAGTTACTCGTTCAACTTCTATGAAACCCATCATCGCGATCACGAAAAAATATATACCACCTGACAATGTCAGGCAACGACATGACTCTATTTCTCAACCAGTATTAGGTAATGTGACTGTAAGGTATTTATATGAACCTGTTGAACTTGAAGGGGGTAGAAAATTAGCAACTGATCCTATCTGGAGTGTGACCACACGTAAAATTTCTAGCGTGGTTAGATCCACAGGTAGACCTGCAATCTACAGACTAGATTCCACTGCTCCTCAGCGTGGATTTGTACGCGAACAATTACAAGTAATTCATGAAGACACAATTATCACCGCCTTCACTTCTCTAAACTGGCACCCCTACGTCGATTACATTCAAGACAGGTCAGCATCACATTTTTGCGTGTGTGACCAAGACTACTATTAATTCTATCAACGGTAAATTGTCTCGGATTATTATTCGAGTAATTCCACAGCATATTACAGTTACAGTTTACACAGTGATTATTCTGTTGTTGTTTCAGTGTCATGATAAATTCAATGTCGAGATCAAGATCGCGGTTATTTTTTTTTTGTCAGATTGTCGATACCCAGATAATTTTTTCTTGATAACTTCGCCCTTGACATCGTCAATGACTACGTCATCATTGTCTATGACAACCCTGTGCAGTTGAGATATTCTTCTGACTCGAGACACCGCGAGATAAATTAAATTTGACCATTCGATCCGGTCATCAATAATCCAAATATTTGTATCAGAAATAGTTAATCCTTGTGATGAACGAATCGTTATAGCGTATCCTAACGTCCATGGAGATTTATCCCAGAATCCGTCAGGCGTCAACGCGCTCTCAACGACGTCAACAGGAACTTAAACAATATCATTTAATACAAGATTTTGTTTCTGGACACTTTCAATGTCTCGTCCTGGAATTTCAACTTCAATATTCTGTAGCCGTGTATCTGCTGGTCGATAACACAGTGGTACAGGTAGATTTGAAAACTTTTCTTTATGTAATATTAATAATCTCTCTTGAAGTTTATCTCTGACTATCTTTCTACTTGCAACTATCAAATCAGTAGGTTTCCATAAATTCCAACAATCACTCATAGTAGTCTCTGGAATTACTCCACGCATTACTTCGCACTGTATTTTATCTGGCTGCAGTCTGATTAATCTTTTAAATTCTTTCAGTGGTTCATCTATAGCTCTATGATCATCAGTTATTTCTTCATAATAATCTACAAATGTTTTTAACCACTCATGTGGCGACTGTCCAACAAAAGGTGGAGGTTGACCATGATCACCGCACATTATCACAGCAGTATTCTTCAATAACAGCCAATCAAGAAACATTTTTAATATTTCCAACGACACCCGTACAAATGTCCTCCAAGATGATAATCTTTGGAATGGATTTTTCACCCATCCGTGATGGAGTCCATGCGTCTCCGCGCCATCTGAAAAAACTATGATAAGTTTGAGATTTTACTCCTCGATCATTCCTCTGGCGAGCCTGTGTGTGGGCGTCAGCACAATTACATCTAAATTCCCTGAACAGTTGTTCAGGAATAATTCAATCACACGTGTTGTTTAACCAGAACCTCCTCACCCATTATGATAAACAGTTTTATGTCTGGCTACAGGATCGAGCTGATGATTTTGATATTTGATTGTTATTCTTATAATATATTTCCTTGATTCCAACGTCTGCAGATTAAATATAATCAAGAATATTTTCTTTCTTAATTCTCCATGATCCACATTCATCGCCTTTGAGAAATGCTTTTAATAAATCTGCATGTTCTTTATTTATATAAAATGAATCCGTGGCGACTCTAACCGCGGTCATGGAAAATCTGTTTATCATGGATAATAAATTTATCGAAAGGTACCCGAGCATGGAAGATCTCAAATGAGTGAATTGCGGTGTTTCACCATCGGTGTAACTTATAATTGTACCTAATTTAGTTTCGTCTGATAAATAAGCATTACTTTTGTTTATAAAATGTGTCTCTCGCCGTTGTATCAGCAACTATAAAATCTAGTTCGGCATCGTCCATAATTAATGTTGTACATATTCGTTTACGATCACACGAACTACCCTGAGTAAACTTACCGATTATTTTTCTACAGAGATCTTTTGCAACTTTCTCATTAATTTCTTTTCTGTATTTAGATATATTATTAATAATTTCATTAATTTCATCCTCATCGAGTTCAGGAAATTTTTCCCTGACATCTTGTTCTGCATCAAACTTATCTGGCCCTGGCAACCAAACTTGTCTCTGCGGACGATATAATATAATGGCTTCATTTCCTCTCAACGACATTAAAATTTCAGTATCAAGCATATACCGTAATAGTGTTATTGGAGCCCAATATTTTTCTGAGAAATGTCTTTCAAACCAAATATAAACAATCGGATGTAGACTTTCCATAAACTCGAATGACTCTATACAAGCAAATCCAGTCAGGTCAAAATCTGGCAAAGGTCCGTTTATCGCAACTAAGGTCATCTCGTGTGTGGGATATCCGAATCGTTTAAAATATTTAGAACATTCTCCGTACCCAAGAAAGCTTCCAGGATAACACGCTACCATATCAACGGCGATTAAATCCTTACAATCATATTTAGTATTCCATAATCCGTCGTGTCCGTATTCAATACAACTGCGCTGGACATCAACGAGGAATTCCGATCTTGTAGGTGACCATGAATTTTTTTCTTGAGCAAATTGAGCAGCAACCGATGGAATGATGAAACAATTATTTAGTAATTGTTCGATAACATCATTATCATTAGTGTATTTCAACGCGAGAATTTTCATTTCTTCGTGGAGAGATTCTGCGAGATAAATATCGCCATTAGGCCTTACAAACTGATCTTAGTTTACGGATTCTGAACTCTGAAATAACCAAACAGATACAGAGTCACTCTTACTAATATTTTTAATTGAATCGAATATATGACCATTATAAAATTTAACGTTTCTATCTCGTGGAAATATTGTTACGGACGATGTCCATGCATGTGCGTTATGATCAATTATTGTTATAGGGGTTCCATTTTTTATATATTTCGGTTTGTATAAAACCTCTCCGGTTAATGTCTTCACCGTAATCGGAAATCTTAATTTTTATTCTAAGTCAGCAACATCTTTAATAGACGCTCCAGTATCTTAACTGTTTCTGCCCAATTATTTATTTTTTACGTCTTAGTTCAGTTAAACCATTTCCCCCTACTGCGTTTGTGAAGTGTTCTGTAACCCGTTCAACTACGCAATTTATTCTTGACTCTGTCAAGAAAAATTTCATAGGTTTGAGATCAGTAACGCTAGGTTTATCATTTAGCGGATATATCGCATAAACAACCGAGGTTACAGGATACTTTCGTTCATAATACGGTTTATCGATACCAGTTAATGTTCCTGGTTTGCAATTTTTATTTAACATTACAATATTATTTCCAGTGTGTCCTGACTGTGTCAGGCGGACAGGTTCACGTTTGTCACGGATAATCCAAGTGTCATCGTCTGTCTTCACAATAAATTTTATTCTAATAATATATCTCTGATTGTCCAGGTAGTTGATCATCTTTCTTCCTCGTTGGTCATTCATTCTTGTATCAATAATATTCATAATTCTGATTGTTGTCCACACATGAGCCGCGCCATCGTTGCTAAATTCCTTCTTGGCTTCACGGGTGCGCTTAATTATATCTTTATTCGTTAAAGCCAGATCTTGCATCGAAAAATTAAGTTTTGATTTTGGAAATCTGTCAAGATCAAATCTAGCTCTAGAAGCTTTGATTGTAGATAATCTCTTGAATTCCTCCATATTATAATTAAGGCAAATATATATTTAATTAAACTTTAATTATATATATAATGATTGAAGCAAAGAACAAATGCAGGTGGTTAATTATCGGATTTTTCTCTCCTTGTAATAAATCCTTTGTAAATGAATTCTGTGGTTGCCATATGCAAAGTTTTCGACGTGGAACTGTAGGACCAAAACCATGTTTACGATGCGGTGTTGGGGTCAGAGGAGAAACTCAGTTGTGTGTGCAAGGTGGTTGTAAAAAATATAGAGAACTAAAACGATATTAGGATAAAAAAATCTAAGACCCTGACATCGTCGGGTGAATCTCCCATTAAAAACCTTGAAGACTATCTCGCCAGATTTCAAAATAATTATTTAGACAAATAATTATTATATATAAATGGAGCAGAACGAATTCGTAAAACATCCAATAATTAAAAATTACGAAGCGTCTCGAGATGGTGTAATCAGGAGCTTTCGACTGAAAAAAACCAGTCGGTTCTGTTGATAATACTGATTATCTCAGATTTGCTGCCGGGGGAAAAAGATATTTGTCTCATAGATTCGTGTTCGAATATTATTATGGAGTCATCGAAGACGGACTTGTAATCGATCATATTGATCGAAATCGGAAAAATAATAATTTTTCTAACTTGCAAGTCATTACGTAAAGTCAGAATTGTAGAATTGGTGAGACGGGTATGTACAAAATGGTTGGAAAGAGGGCTGTTAAGTCTATCAACGCAGAGACAGGTCAAGAAATAACATTTCAATCAATAAACGCGGCTGCTAAATATTTTGATATTATCCCGAGTTCGGTGCAACATGTCGCGGATAATATAACCAAGTCTGCATTTTCGAAAAAATTCAAGCAAAAGATCGCGTTCCAGTACGCTGAATAATTTTGAATTATCTGCAAAATAAAGGCGAGACAACTGTGTTAGGTTAAAGATAGAATAAATGCGCAGTTATCTCACTTGATTACATTACTGTAGTGATTTATTTATTTTGTGTGTGTGTGTGTGTGTGTGTGTGTGTGTGTGTGTGTGTGTGTGTGTGTGTGTGTGTGTGTGTTTTAGTCTATAGTCGATGGTTGTAATTTACATCTTTTCATTTTAATATATTCAGATTGTTCACGAGTTTGATTCAGGTAGGTTTTTTCAATGTGGCCGTGCAAATTACAGGTAAGGTTACTTTTATATTTTGAATGAGGAAGTGTAAATTCCAGGTAGGTTATTTTTAGATCTTCAATGTAGCCGTGCAAATTCCAAGTAAATATGTACGCTTAGGTCACTCATCGTCTGTTTCCCAACTACATCCGCAGATTTATTTTAGATCCACACTGCAGGTTATAATTTCTGAAACATATGTGAGATTTATTTCAGAAATTAAAATGAATCAACACAACAGTTTATTCAGCTAAAACGTATGTGAAATCCACACTACATTTTACTTAAATTGCCTGCGCTCCAGCATAGGTAACTTTATAATGATTTCTAAAACATATAATTATAACCGAATTTCATGGCTGAGTGCTAGAATGTTGGATTCTGACACTGCCGCCCTGGGTTCGATTCCTATAACAGACAACATTGTCGGTGGGGGCGATATTATACCAATATAATTGGGGGTCCGGAGAAATCCTCGAAATTCAACAGAAAAAATACACTCTCCCACCATGTCACCACGTGGTGGGTGCACTTTTGCACTCCCCGGGGTTGATTGTGTGTGTGTGTGTGTGTGTGTGTGTGTGTGTGTGTGTGTGGGAAGAGTGTACAAAATCTGTTGGACGTAGAAAAGGCCCCCGTTTATGTATGTGCCGTCCCGTAGAGATAAGTTAGTTAAGTCCTAGAGATAAGTTAGAATTAAGTTTATGTGTATGTGAACCTGCTGTCCGGATCGCCCTCTGAACCTTCTCGTTTGGCAAGCTAGGGGTTCACATGGGGTTGATTTGTGTTTCGTCAAATTTCTAATGCCCCTGAGTTTGCTAGAATGTCGTTTGACAAGCTAAGAGTTCATATTGGGTTGTGTTGTGATTATATGTTTTTGTAAATTTTTATTTTCAGATTCAGAAATATTTTAATTTTATTATTCAGAAATATTTTATTTTTATTATTCAGAAATATTTTATTTTTAACATTATAATAATTCTGATACAGATTTTTATTTTTTATTATTATAATAATTCTGATTCAGATTTTTATTTTTTTATTTTTATTATTATATTAATTCTGTTCCAGATTTTTATTTTTATTATTATATTAATTCTGATTCAGATTTTTATTATAATAATAATAATTCTGATTCAGATTTTTATTATTATTATTATTGTATTAATTCTGATTCAGATCTTTATTATAATAATAATAATAATTTTGATTCAGATTTTTATTATAAAAATAATAATTCTGATTCAGAAATATTTATTATCGTTATTATTATATTAATTCTGACTCAGAATGTTTTTTATATTTATTATTTTTATTATTATATTAATTCTGATTCAGAAATATTTTTATTTTTATTATTATATTAGTTCTAATTCAGAAATATTTTTATTTTTTATTATTATATTAATTCTGATTTAGATTTTTATTTTTATTATTATATTATTTCTGATTCAGAAATATTTTTAATTTTTATCATTATATTAATTCTGATTCAGATTTTTATTTTTATTATTATATTAATTCTGATGCAGATTTTTATTTATATTTTTTATTATAATATTGAAATCAGAGAAATTTGTTTGAGTTTCTTGATTTAATTGTTTAAATACCCTATCTCATTTTATGAAATTTATTCGATTTTCTCAATCTTTTTATGTCAAAACTCCAGCACATTTATAACATTCTCTCAGATTTGTAAGATATTTTCAGTTTTATAAAAATATTTCTAAATTTACTTTTTCTTATAATATTAATTCTGATTCAGAAATATTTTTATTTTTATTATTCAGAAATATTTTTATTTTTATTATTCAGAAATATTTTTTTTTTTTATTATTTCAGAATTATTTTTATTTAAATAAATATTTATTATATAATGAATCAAGAAAATATTAATGCCGTTATTGTTGCCATTAAGCAATTACAACATGACGTTATAAAAATATCTGATGAACTTGATCCTGAAAAAATTATTTGCGATTTTGAATCATTACAATTGCGAAAATTCGAGAACAGGTATACACTACCATCCGAATACAGATTTGTAAAGTTGATTCAGCAATCAATGTTACAGTCGTTGGCTACAGTTATAGATGATCAGGTAAAATTATTTGTTCCTCTTGCAAGCTCAGTCAAAAAAATTAGGTCAAAATTATCTCATGAGTACGAAACAAAACAGAAAGTAAATACACGTATAAGACAACTGAACGAGATTATGTCCGCAAATGTAGAGTTACTGACGAAAGATAGCGACGAGTGTTTCTCATCCCACAGTGAACGTGAAAATGAAAGTGACGACGATGTCACTGTGACTGTAGTACAGTAAAAAAAATATTTACTCAGAATTAGATAATAATAATAATTATTTATTCTGATAACAACAAAAAAATATTCTGATCAGAATCAGATTCTAATAATAATAATAATAATAATAATAATAATAATAATAATAATAATAATAATAATAATAATAATGTTTCAGAATCAGATTCAGAATGAAGTCAGATTCAGATAATTTTATTTGACATCTTTTTTTTTTCCTTACGGGAGTCTATGACTATCTACGATCGTACATACCGATTTATATCCAGCAACTCCGATCTCAAATCCAAAAGATGTCCATGTTGGTCGGTAAGTTTGAAATTTATCCTTGATAATAATTGATTATGACATCTTAGATAAACAGGATTAATTGGTTCTGACACAATCAAATACCCTGGTGGTACTTGAGGGGTAAATGAATACAGAATGTATCCTTGCTGGGCCTGGCCGGATTTGTGTAAATCTACTTGATAACTGCCGTCAATTAAATCAGATACAAGATTAACCGCGATAGTTGATGTTATATTTACTATGTCCGGCGAGACATGACGACGATCACCATAAAGATCGTTATTGTATCAGAGAATATTTGCCGGTGAAACTATTTGTCTCCATACCTCCATAACGTTCGGAAAGTTTTCACGGATTACATCATTCACTGATTTTTCTAGATCAGTATTGTCAAATCCCGGAAATATAAACTTCTGTAATTGTTGATCTGTTATTTTAAAATGTTTGGTAACTTTTTGTGATCCAACATTATTAAAGTAGGTTATAATATCTATATTAGCGTCATAAAGATATTCTGCAATTGTATTTAAGATTATTATTGTTTCGATGATCTGTTGTTTTGTGTCTTCGGAATAGTGCGTCATAATACTTGAAAATAAATCTTTTAACTCGCTGAGAAATCTTACGTTTTCAGATTTAATATCGTCCGATAAAGATTTTAAAAAATTTACGCTAACAGGTAATCCTTCACTAATTTTATTAACTAGAAATCTAGTTTCTTTAGAACGTTTTTCTTTATTATATTCTATAGTGATATAAACCTGACCAGTTTCATCTTCGATGTACTGTCGTAGCGGCTTTTCATAAATTAAATATTGTTTTGAATAATCTATCTTTTTTGTAAAAAAATTCATCACGGCGTGGTTCTGACGGTATTGTCGTTGACGCCACCGGTGGAACTTCGGGCCAACCAAGCACAGTTCTGATTGAAGACTGATAAATGTCTACGGCGTAATCTGGAGAATTTACTTCAATTGCGGGAGATAATGTTGGTTCGTGAACAGTAATTGCTATCCTGGATTCTTTTCCTGTAATAGATTTAATTCTACGTTGAAATTCATCATTAATTTGTTCTATCTGATAACTACCTGTAGAAATACTGACAAGTTGCCAATCTGGAGTTCCATCAGGTTTATTTTTATTTGCAAATACTAATGAGTTATTCGGCGGAAGACCTCCAAATGATTTTGATCTAATATTTGGCCAACTATAATAAACCCGCAATTGTGCAAGTGCTATCTCTGATGCTGGAATTGCAGTTGGAAAATTAATACTAAATTCAGAATTAGTTGAACTCGCTGATATCATTGCTGTTTTCATCGCAGTCGTGTTAGTGACAATCTGCTGTAATAGTTGTGAAGACATTATTATTATTATTATTATTATTATTATTATTATTATCATTATTATTATTATTATTATTATTATTATTATTATTATTATTATTGTTGTTGTTGTTGTTATTATTATTATTATTATTATTATTATTATTATTATTATTATTATTATTATTATTATTATTACTTCAAATCAATTGTCTGATCTTCAGTTATTTTATCGTCAGATATTTCATTATAGGTTTTTATCATTGTACTGAATTCTTCATTGGATATCTTACCATCACTGATGTACGACGAAATCAACGATGATAGTTTAGAATACGCTTTGTTGCAGCGTCTAATTTTACCATATATTCATGCAATTTTGTGTTTGCGAATGTAGCTATCTTTTTTATGATAATATTGAAAATACCCGTAATGGTTGTTGCGGATGAAACGATAATCGTTCAACTACAGGTGCGGTCATTGTCATTGTTGATAATATTACACCCGTTCCAGCAACGACAGCAGAAACTGAATACACAATTGTATCAGTGACGATTACACGTCTGCGATATTTTTTTTTTTAGTTTTACCGTATAACTGTCAACGATATTTTTCAGTTTAGTTTGCCACATGCGTACTTGATTATATCTGTATTTTTGGACGTCTATCATTTATATTATATTAAGTAATTAATTGAGATGTTTCAGCTACAAATTCCAGACACCACCAGTAAGACGCTGTGGTTATTTTTGTTATCGGATGGGTCCAGTATAAATATTTCTTCGTTATCTTTATTTAATACAATAGACACGGTTCCAGAAAATTTATCTGTTGAATGACGCCATAGATATGTGGTAAATATGCTAAATTTTACACCGCTAAATACTGATAGCCTGTACACGCCGGTTACTTCAGCTGTGTGTTTGATAGTGTTATTTTGTGGTGTCCATGTTGATGATCCTGATGATACTGTGTATACGATATTGTTAATCTGTTTGTGAGGAATTTTAATCAGATTACTCTTTTTGAACGATATCAGGAATTTCACTGATAATATCATTGAGTCTCGCGTTAATATCAATCAGTTTTATATCGACGGTTGGTGAACTTCATATAAGAATTCTTCAGCGGTTTTATTAAGTTTTTGAAAATTTCTACGAGTATGTAAAAATATATTTACATGAACATCATACTCGGCTCGCAACGTGGTTAGTTTGTCATCGATTAACGTATCTTTATCATCCACATATTTGTTTGTTGCGGCATCTTCATCGTTGGTTGGTTCTCTTGAAACAACGATTTTATTGTTATTCATATTGAGTTCACCTGTCATTGTATCACCAGTGGATCGTAAACGATCAGAAACACACTTTATAATTTCATTTCTGATAGTTGCGATTGATACATTTGAATCTCTGATTCGGCCGCCATCAGTAAATACTGGAATATTGTCCGTGGTAGCACCGAGAACTCTAATAATTATGTCGATCCATTTAATGTTACTCGTCTTTAAAACACCGTATTTATCATGAAAATTAACAACTTCATCTCGGTTAACTCCAGACAAATTCATAATATCAGCAAGATCGTCTTTGGTGGCGTACTTCGATAAATCGATATCATCTCTTTTTTTTCTTCCCATCAGAGATAGAAGAGGATCTTCCGTAAATATTAACCATTATATGATTAGCGATTATTTAAAACAGAACTCGCGTATATGTTTACAACTTTGTGAGGTGCATCGGAAGATTTTGAAATAGCATTAAGTACAGCAAGTGCTTCACGGCCACATATCGACGGGTCGGTTATTTTTTGTGTTGGTAGCGTTAAAATATTTTAAAAATTCTTTTGGTGGCGCCAACCCATACGAATCGAAATAAACAATTCCACGTGGATCAATCGCGTACGCAACCCAATGAGTACATGGACCA
>JAECUM010057699.1:0-21261 GCA_016617855.1 Megalonaias nervosa
ATATATATATATAGATATATATAAGAATCAATTTCCAATATGTATTATTAACCATTGTAATGTAAAATGTTTAATCAATGAGATATTTTGTAATGATAATGATTTAAATATATTTAATAGCTTTATAACATTTGCCCGTATCTAAGACGAGAAATAAATTAAATCAAAATAACCTAGATGACGAGCTAGAGATCGAAAGCATATATTTTATTGTTTAATACTGATTATCAATTTCCCCTAATGGTTAGGTACAACTAAAGTAATCGCACAGATCTAGAAGTACACACTGGTGGGGTCGATTCATATTATTTTTAACAAATAACTTATATGCACCAACTATCTGGAAGATATGATGTACTAATCACGTGTATTCCACGGTCAATATTGATTTGGAGGAAAAAATTGCACAAATAGCATGCAAGTACATATTTTATATAACATAATTTAGTATATGAAATATAAATATTCCTATTAAAATAATAACAATTTTACTTCCAAAAGTACATTGTGTCGCTAACACAGAAGAGTCCTTACCGCGGAGGAATTCTCTGATAAAAAGTGATTAAAATAATATCCCTAACAAAGGATGATCGTGAAGTATAAATAAATATCAGCAATAAGGGGATGGCTTGCTCTGTGGATAGAAAGGGTGCACTTGATATATACAACTCACAGTGCAGAATCTTGTTGATAGTCATTATGTTGAAAACATAAAGTAAATTAAAGTTATTCAAATCATAAAGGAACATTTTAGTATGACTTATTATCTTGCGGTGATACAATAATCCATATATGTGGTAATTTATTAAAAGGAAATGTTTGCATTTAAATTGTTAGAACACTTTTAAATAAGTCGTTTTCAATTCATGTTATATGTACCAATGTTTATATTTGCATTTATTGTAGAAAATACGCAAATTGGAATCACCAAAGGATGTTTAAATATAATACTTCTTTCAGAAGAATCCACCTCTGTTTCTCCTAAGTTATTGCATGAAGATATTGAGACAGGAGAAAAAAATTATTCAAGTCTTAGATCCAATGAAACTCAATTAAAAATGTTTATACGTCTTTCATATTTGACAGTGTTAATGAGATAAATAGATCGATAGACTGTGGTTGCCATTCATATGTAGGTTGATATTTTCACTTCAGCAATCTCCAGTCCTTGAACAGTTACTTCACTGCTGTGTTATAATGCATCAGGTAGTGATTAAAAACTCCTTATTTTCAGATTGTGCATATATTTCAAGTGATAAATGATAACTCTTTTTCATTTCATTCAACAACTGCCTATGTGTATCAGATTTAGTTCTTGGAGAGATATCCATTCAACAACCTGCATATATATATATATGTGTGTGTGTGTGTGTGTGTGTGTGTGTGTGTGTGTGTGTGTGTGTTCCGTCGATGTTTGAACAGGATTCTCTACAATTAATACAACTGAAGACCAACATGTTTAATCATTTCTATGTTCATGTTTTGTTATTTATTTAAAGCAGCTTTTCTTTCATACTTTTATGTAAAAATGAGATTTCTTTGCCAACTTTGATGTCTCTGAATACTGACTCCCGAATGTTACCTATATTGCTGTGTACATTCTTATTTTAGGCTTAAGATTATATGTGTTAATATGATACTATTTCATATATGACATTTGGTGAAACTTTCAAAATAAAACAATGCTCAGTATCTCCTTTCTCTCTTATGTCGTTATGTATTTGCATTTTCTGAAGATGATCACTGGAATCACTTATATGTATGAAATAACCAAACTAATTCTGTTTGGTTTATATAATATCGCATATACTTTTATTTGCCCTGATGCATTAAGTCTTGGAACCGAGACGTAACGTCTCGTGAAAAGGTAATCAATTCTAATTTATAGAATGTCCTTGAACTTAAAAACGTTCAGATTAATTGCCTGCTGCTACAGGTTTGGACATGAAATGTACAATCTCTTACTGGATTTTCATTACATGACCTTTCCGTAAAACAATAAATTCGAAATTTAATTGTACTATATATATATATATATATATAGTATAGTATATATATATAGCATATATATATATATATATATATATATATATATATATATATATATATATATATATATATATATATATATATATATATATATATATATATATATATATATATATTGAAAGCCTTGTAAGGCAGTATATCTTACTTCGTTTAATTATTCTTCCATGATAATAACAATTGTAATAGTCAAGTTTCACATGCATATTGTATGTACATTGTGCATTCGAGAAATTCATTCCTTGATTTACATCCAATTACACGTTATAACATGTTTCCTGCAAATGTCTTAGCTTACATTAGATCAGACATTCGGTGTCATTCAATAACAAGAAATCTTAATCTTTGCTTTTGCTTCTCGTTTATTATTATTTTAAATTGCCGAAGTTTTTACAGCGGTATCTCGGAAAATACCGCAATGCTTACGACGGTATACCGCACTTATTTGGGGAGGTGGCTAGGCCTTCTTTTATTTACCTGTGTCAGTAGTTTGAACAATATCTTGCAGATTTATAGCAAAATAACACCATGTTCTATTCATTATTTTATATTAAAAACATATTTATCTAAATAGCTCAAAAGCAGATCGCAGCCCCTCCCAAACAAATGTAATGTCCAGTTCCTTTTAGTAGATGTATTTTCTATGTGTATCTTCATTGTTGTATAAGTTATAATCTAAAACCTGTAACTAAAGCGGGATGATTTAATTTACATTAACTGACACTATAGCTGACACCCTGTAAAACGTATTGTACTGAAACTAAAGCGCTTGCTGATAAAAATGGTATGTTTTGACACTGATGCCTAAAATTTGTTACCTACATTATTGTTGTAATAGGCAGGAACACTCTGAGTGGTATAACAACACCCATGCAAGGTTTTTTTCAGATCGGCCCAATGAAGATGTGGTCAATACAAATAAAACAAACTCAATAAAAGGAAATATATTTTGTGGACTAAATAAATCAGGTAAAATTCACACAGATGATATCTGCTCCCCTGAAAATATTAAGATGGTAAGATGACTTTCAGTGTTACCAAGGAATACATGCACTTAACTCATTAATACACACTAGTGAATTCCTCAAAAAGACATTAATGTCTCAATCTCGATTTAGCTGACGATTTATAATAGGTGTTCCAAAGTAAATTAAGTCTTAGTAGCGTGTTTCTAAAGACTTTGATAGTGGTCTAACTTTAGAAGTTTTCGTTTCTTCCGTCGCGTTTGGGGACAAACTCATTCAAACTATAAAAATGTCTCCCTTTAGTGCACCAGGAAGAGATTGTAATTGCCTTGCCTGTCACTTTCCTGAAAATGAAATTAATAATTGTACTTTTATCTTGTTTTATCTTTCATTAAATTTTGAAACAAATATATTTGTTGTTGTTTATTCTTTCTATATTTACAATGTAAATTTCCTTGATGTGTCATATGTCTGTTCTGCAGCTACCGGACAAGAAAGAATAGGAACATTTTAAACAGATGCTAAAACAATTATTATGGAATATACAGATCACGAGAGATTGTTTGCTTTGAAACTAAATGAGCGATTGCAGTGGCATTAAACGATCAGAAAGTGTAGCAGGCTTATAACATATGCAATTATTTATTATCTTTATATTAGACTGGGTGATTATTTATATTAATTGATACAAATATAAAAATATCCATGATCACTGATATTTGCTTACAACACACGAAATCCAGTCAAGGCTCATATCAATTTAACCAAATATAATGCAAACGACTTATTTAATTTATAAAGACAATCCAAAGCTCGAAAATGTAATCCAACGCACAAATGTTCCTGATGTTCGTTACTCAAAGGACTGTTTGGTTCAACTGACCCTCAAAGAATGTATTGATAAAGTCAGTCGGTAGAGAATTACTAACAGGGATGAAATTTGACTTCGGGATACCCATATACATAAAACGTATGAAAAGTGTGCAGCGGCGAATAAAGGCAAGAATGAAGATTTTGTTGATGATCTTTCTCGCCTAACACAGTAGTCATATTGTTCGATAACATATTTGAATTTAAATATTTCAAAAGAAGGATAAAATATAAATCGAAAACCTGCATTTATATTTAAGAGCATTATTTACGTTTGTCTGTACAAAGTATTGATATGCCTATTATATCTAGAACTAGATACTATCAAGTATGATATTGACTAATAAATAATGGTGTGAAGTTACAATTTAGGTTTAAACCGAGAAATGAACATCTTATTGGAAAATAATAAGCCAGCTAAGTCCTTCATATTACCGATTAGTGTATACTTACCGATTATTGAGAATGTCTATCCTTAAATATCAAAAGTGTTTCATCTGGAGGGAGACAGATACCGTGAAATCGGCTAGGCACGACTTTTCTTTATGTGCAAAGACATGTAATTGCTACTTACAAAAGCTGGTTTAGCTTTTTAAGGGTTCCGAATATGTATACATATGATTTCATCTTACATTAAAAGTTATTCAGATAACAGAAGAAAAAAAAAACATTTAAAATTCAATAATTTTCAGTTATAAAGGTAAACGTTTTGCAAATTTTACTTTTATGAAAGAATGAACAAAATAAACGAAATTAAATCAATTTACTATATGCTTTGCTAGTGTATTTAACATAGCATTTAAACATGGTGGTAATTATAATGTCTGTACGTACCGAAAGTTTCACATTTTGCAACTAAAACTTTTATTGTCGATCCCACGTTAGTGGGAAGCAAGACATAGCACTAACTTTTCCAAAGTACCTAAGATGTGATGACACTAGCATAATTGCTATTTATGTTGGCGATTTTTCTTGTCTATAATTTCTCCAAGCACTTTAATCACTTGCCCTATTTGGAATGCCTAGTATGTAACGCTATAAACGATTGTGCCTATATCTGGTAATTTCAGCTGGTGTTCCAACACCTTGTCTTGAAACAAATCAGTTAAGGTAAGTGATGCTGTAGTACAATTAACCCTGTTTTCTAACAAATTGACCTACGCAAGGAAGGATAGTAGAAGAATATGTAATGTATAAATAGTTAATTACAGTCATTCGCGCTGCTACAAATTACACTTTATATAGTGTATACATGCATTACGTGGCTTCATTTATGAATGTGCTGCTTAATATGACGGCATAGGGATGGGGTCTTTTGCATGTTAAATCCTGGATTACGT
The DNA here is from genome assembly GCA_016617855.1 of Megalonaias nervosa. Classification (NCBI taxonomy): domain Eukaryota; kingdom Metazoa; phylum Mollusca; class Bivalvia; order Unionida; family Unionidae; genus Megalonaias; species Megalonaias nervosa. The sequence continues at coordinate 5,222 of JAECUM010057699.1, forward strand.
GCTTCAGGAATGTGAAATATCAGCTCAGTGAAAAAAAGTGATCGTTAGTAAGAACGGTAGGAATTAAATTTTTGTTTTACTTGGAGTCATCTCCAAATTAATGCTAAAAGTAGAAAGTGACTAAATATCTTCAAATTTGATTCTAATTAATACAAAGTGGTTATAGTCTCTTATTTGACTGCTAGTTTGAGTCTTGATATGATATGCTGCATTTACCCTTAAGTCAAGGTCACAATGATACAAACTTTGTTTTAAGCTATTGGCTAAAGTATTGTCAATTGATTATATATATATATATATATATATATATATATATATATATATATATATATATATATATATATATATATATATATATATAGATAGATAGATATATCCAAAACCACTTGATATGTTGTGTTCATACTAGGACTGAATCTCTAGGAAGCTAAGACAATTAATTTGCAAAACAACCATGACTTCCTCTTTCACCTTTATGTCAACGTACCTCGGGTCAATGTTATATCCGTATAAAATGTGATTCAGGTGGTAAACACGGTCTATCATTTCTTATATTTTTTAACCCCATGTTGGATTTTCTTTATTCTTGGGAAGAATCATTTTGAAGCAAAGGCATTTTGTTTGTTTACATGAACACTTATCCTTTTATCTTGGAATCAAAGTCACATTCACGAAAATTTTAATTAAGATTTTAATCAAGGTTATGTTTTTGCACTCTCTTGTATATTTCCTAAACTCTTTAATGGATTGTCTTTATAGTTGGATCCATGAATATAAAGCTAATCCAATTCATTGTGCCACACGTGCTCTCCGTTTGAGCATGCGGTCTAGGACACAGTTAACGTTACTTTGACATAAGGCGTTTGGTTTTCCTAAATCACACATTTGAGTAATCATTATTAAACTGAGACGATTCTTTCTGTGTTATGCACATGCTCTGCATGTGATCTGTGGATCAAGATTATCCGTTTTACAGCACTGCGTTGATCGCTGGCTCAATATGTGGGCCTTGACCATTTTATTATATACCTAAGTGTAAAATGTCAAATATTATTGGTGAAATATTTTTGGTATTTCTTAATATCCTTATTTATTGTTGATACAGCTAGGATGTACGAATGAATGAGTCTCAAAATTTTTCATCTCTCATGCAATTTGAAATTACACATGCAGATATGGTCATCGATTCATCCTGTTTAATTACAGAGTAGAATATAATGTTTCTAATCATTTGAAATATTGTAAATATAAATCTATGCTCTAAAATGTTGTGTACAATTAATATATCTGTCATCAATGAGAGTTTTAAAAAATATATTTCTTTTTTTTAAACTGTCCTTCCATGGGAAGGCATTTATAACGACAATCTTCACTGTAATGTTCCAGCAAAAGCAACTATATCTATGCAGTCCCTGAAATCAAGTATCAATCACTTGTTGTAAGTTAATATAAAATTATTCGTAACTTATGTCCTTATTGTTTATTCCCTTACTAAACATTTTATAAATAGTATTCAGCTTAGTTGAACTGACACTATTAAGGTGCTCTAAAACAGTACTGTATACCAGATTATCTCTTACGACTTTACAGCAAACCTTAGCAAAGTTGCATCAATCCCTGTAACAGGTTTTGGTATAATAAATCCTAAGACACAGGCCCTAGCAATACCTAATCTATCATCGACACAACCATTCCATCCGAAACTCTGGCACACTAATTTAAGCAATGCTTAAAAACAGATATAATATTTCATTTTTTTTCTTACACTTCTATAATATTCTATTTAACAACGTCATTCATAATTAGATTAGTTTCATCAGCCTGAAATTAATTCAATGGTCGTTTTGTTATATATTTACCATTCATATGTATCAATCTATTAATTGTGTTGTTAATATAATTTAGTATCTTCTGGTATAGAATACGGTTTGTTATTAGTTAATCGTAAACTGACTCAAACTACAGCAAGAATGTATAATACTGCTTCCACATCCAAGATAGTTGCTGAATCTATTCTAAAATAAAATATACTCTTCAAAGCATAATACAACTTATTGTAAGAGTTGCCTTTAATGGTGCATGACAAAAAAAAAATATTTTTTTTAATTTCGCTGATAACATAAATATTATTAGATTTTCTCATGACTGCACTATTAAACAATTTATTAATCTGCAATATTTCTGGAAACTGATGCATTTGTTTTGCTGTTTGTGAGCGGACAACCACGTCAGTGATTTATTATCATTAAGTGTATGATCCTAGGCAGATATAATGCACACTCCTACAGCATTAAGTAATAAATGTTGTAGCCTGCTTTAACAAAATCTGTGTCTTCCTCGCGTTTCTCTGTTCACTCAGTAGAAATAAAAATGTTTGAGTTTTTTTTTTTTCTTCTATTTTTAATTTGTCTGCTTTGTCTTTTTAAATTCATTTGTACATGGTTCAAATTGTTTTCCAATTTCAACTGTACAAGTATATTTTATCTTTTGTTAACTTACCTTCTCTAATATATTAGAATTTTCTTTACGTTTACTTTGACCTCTTTTTAAAGATTCCGCTTAAAATTTACCAAACTTATTGCAGAAAATGATAATCCAAATCTTAACCATAACAACTCTTTTTAGCTCAGTTTTATTTACAACAATGGCATATGATTGACTTGCTTTGAATCCATTGATGCAAATCCATATGAGGTAAGTGTTTACGGTTTACTTCCTTATATACACTATTTATTATGCTAAGTTTCAATTCCTGTTTTGCATACGTCTATTATTTTCTCTTCATGCAAACACTGCCGTCAATATTTCGTATTGATTCGAAAATGACTAATTTGTTTTCGAATTAATTTTGATTCAGTTATGTAGTGCACAATAACGGGGGGGGGGGGTGCCTTCGATACTTTAGTTGCATAACCTTCCATTGATATACGACTGCCTAAACCTTCTCTAATGCCATCTCCGATTTCTGTACCCCTGTATTTAACCGTTACACCCCTAAACCAACCACTCCGCAATTCTGTATTGACCAATACTAAGCATGTATTAAGATAATTGTATATAGCTCATTTTGACTTACAAATAAAACAATTCATCCCGTAATAAGCTAACAAGTTTTATTATTATATATATATATATATATATATATATATATATATATATATATATATATATATATATATATATATATATATATATATATATATATATATATATATATATATATATATATATATATATATAACTGTATACAAATATGGCGACCTGAAGACTTATGGAAAGCAACATTCATTGTTACACCACCTACTTTGCAACGGAAACGTAATTGTGGACAATACATGGGTGACTGGACTAAAACATTATTAAAAACATCTTGAGTGGCGGTGTCGATTGTGGCGTTATGACCAGACCACCGTTGTTGATCTATATTTCCGCCTAGTGTTCTCTAAAATTTGTCCACGTCTCACTTATTGTTCATGTTTTCTTTTGTTTTTGTGTGGCATTAAAACAGTAGCTATAAACATATACGTGAACCTGGTCCGTCTGTCTGGCATCCATTCGTCATCTGCGTTCCATTCCACACATTCCTAGTTATCTATGTGATATATTTGTCTTCATTATACAAGGTACTCAATAAAGAAACTGTGCAATGAGATAATAGGCACTTGTCAGAGATGGTCTCTTATTACAGGTAGGTCTTTTCACAAACAGCTCACACAAGGATATGTCAAAAATGATGATATGCATTTCGTCTTAATCACCGTGGGCCGATCCAGCCAATACATATTATCAAGTAGGCGGAGTCAAAATGTATTAAAAACAGAACTATGTTCCTGCTGATCGCTCATAAAAACAGTTATGTAGTGATTAGAAAACTCAGTTGTGTCATATTTCCTTCTTAGCACAAATCATTTTCCAGCCGGATGAGATTAGTGTTTGTAAGTGAAGTTACTGTTTGTCTGTCTGTAAATATTTCTTTGTTTTAGTATGGTTTCTGTTTTCTTTTTTTATTTTGTTTTTTGTTTTGTTTTGTTTTTGTTGTTTTTTTTTTCTTCTTTTTTTGTATTCTTCATAGTCTGTATATACATTCTTTTATTCAGGATATAAGTTTATGTGCAAACGTCATTCCTAAGATTTGTTGAATTTATTATTGCTTATAGAAAACATGTTTGTAGAAAATATTTTCCTTTAACCAATGATGTAAAACGTATTCTTTTGAAACATTAAGCAACGACAGAGCTTAGTTTGTCATCTTTATGGTTGGATGCAGGTTATAGGCAGATACAAAGGGTCTAGAAGTCATTCTAGTACACTCAGTCTGATCGACATTTTTCTTTCCTCCTTACTTTCTTTTCTACTTTTTTCGAAATCCACAACCATAATTTTAATATAAATTGTACAAAAGCCTTCAATTGTAGCATTTTCGAACACAATGACTCTCAGAAGATATTGCATCAATAGTCATCATAACTCCATTATGTGACAATTTTCCATGGATTCTGACACACCTAGGCCAGTGCGGAGAGTAATTTCGCACGTTTTTCCTAGCAGATCAGAAGATCAAAAACACGTCATTGTGTGAACTTCTTGCAACCAGAACACATTTTTGATTATTGATGCATTCGAGAATAATTAATCCTATCATCTTATTTTGTTTGTTTATTTGTGTTTTTTGCGCCCTCTCAGACCTATCACGCTCAGATTTTCCAAGTTTAACGTTCCGAATAGATTATATGACTTGTTTTGTTAAAGGTACATTGTTTGTATTACACAAACCATATATATGTACACTACCAAAATTTCATATAGGGGACTAGGAAATGACAAGTTCTGTTAATATTTCCTTCGAATGTCATTAACATATTTTTCAAAATCATCTGACTGTGTAAATTAACTTACTAAACAAAAAAAAAAATAAGTTTCTCCAATAGTAAATTTTCTTTAAGTCTCGTTACCTAAAGAATTGTATATTTAGAAGTTAAGAAAGCATCAATATTAGTAGTATATGTTGTTAAGGAAGAAGACACAAACACACACCTGTTTTGTTACAGCTCCTCCTGTATATGTAAACAAAAGCCGCACACATAACTTTTCCGGTTTTTGCATCGAATCGCATATCTAACTGACCTTTTCACCGCGCTTCTATCAGGATTCTATAATATGTTCTTATTCTACGCTTTCAAAAAGAGCATCATTATTGAGAAGCGAGCTTGTCATGAAGAAAGGCAATTAAACAATATCACTTTAATTAATTTAAAGCCGTCCTTTCTGTATTATGACAATGCAGACTATATTCAGGACCTATCTTACTCTTTCCAAAACGCTTAGCACATAAAGTAGAATAGGCCCTCTATAAAACTCAACAAACAAAATCACTGATCATGAGTTTTGCCAAGCGAAGTCATTTTTCACATTATCAATCATGTTATGCTTGGCTCCAAGAAGAAATCCAATACATGTGTGATTAACGGCACATATCGCCTTGCTCTCATGCACCAGCGCCCGAAACATCGGCAAACGGATTTGAACACCCAGCTACATACACACACCCTCTCGACTTCTGTTTAGAAATGCAAAGTTGGTAAATATGAAGTTATAGTTATAAATTGACATAAATATAAACACAAAGAGGAATGCACTTTTCGCTGCATCCCACGTTTTATGTCTTGTTACATGATTATATGAACGAGTTTTCTCTATAATGACAGCAATATAATTCGACAAGTTACGTAGTTATGCATATAAACGAGCCAATACCAATGTGTGTGTGAAATAGACCGAACAAAACTGATTATACACGGTTGCACTGCAATCTTAATACATCTGGCAACGGAATACATAATAAAACAGTTGTGCTATGTTTATGAGCACAGAATTTGTTTCTGAAGAAATTGAATGAAATTTCTTAATGTCTGATGTATAACTTTGATTAGATGTGACGTACCTTTAAAATCAGGTGCAAATACTCAATACCGATGATTGCTGGTGTAAAATACATTTTAATGCCCAAGGGATTTAAGTAAATTGTATCTAAACACCTGAAATAATATATGTTATGTAAACACCTCTGCAATTTCAGAAGGAACATTGAACATGACAGGTCACACTTGATGAAGAATCCTCCTGCGCAGATGGGTCGAAGGTGCATGTTGACTAAGATTTTGACGTTGTCTTTTTCCTGCCTAGCTGTTTACTTCTGCCTCTACTATGAAGCTTCCGAGAAACTGAATACTTCTGCTACGTACTGTGCCCTATGTGGTGATCAAAACAATAATTGGAACAAATCTTTAGATCCAATAGCATATTTCTCCAATGAGACTGGAACATTTTGGTTGAATGATTCGTCCATAAAGAACTTGAAAAATGTGTCTCTGTCGACAATTCTCTCTCTCTATGGGGTTCAGTTTCAGAATGTATCAGTTCCATGGGCAAATAGTGTAAAAGAAATTCTAAAAATTCGGGCACGCCCCCTACTGACATTGTTTACATCCTGGCCTGAAAGTATAGAAAAATATAATCTTCATAATATAACATCACTGAATTGGTTATCTCTGGTCCCTTTTATTGTCCCAGTGTTATTCACAAACGAACATCCCCTAGCCGTAGAGTGTTCACGGAAAGGATGGATAATTTGTCCAGTGAGGGCAACTGCAGAACAAGGAGTTCCGGTTTTGAAATATATGTACCTGGACGCTATGAAAAACTTTGATTCCGAATTTTATGCATTTGCCAATAGCGATATGTTATTTACAGATATGTTAGTCGAAACGCTAATAGCAGTTCTTGAAAGCGATTCAACGTTCAAAGGACATACTTTGATTATTGGGCGAAGAACTAATGTAAATAACTTAACAATGAGCGAAGGATCATCATGGATTGGATTAGTAAGTGCTTCGAAGGAAAGAGGAAATTTATTTGATGTATATGCGGAGGATTACTTTATCACATCTGCATCGTATCCGTGGATGGATATACCAGACATTGTGATTGGGCGGGTAGCGTATGACAATTGGCTTGTACTAAATGCTCGAAAGATGAAACACCGAGTAATAGACGCAACTCAAACTATTTTAGCTGTGCACCAAACGACAGAAGCAGGTAATTTTGAAAGCTCGAAACATCCTGATGCACGTTATAATCATAAGCTGTTAGAGAAATTATACAAAATAGTACCCTATACTGCCGGATATACAGACTGTGCTGAATTCATTACGAAAAAAGACAACATGAAAATGATTATTACTCGTCGGCTAAAGCTGGCACAATATTGCAATCTGTAGTGAAAGTTTTGAAGCTTCGGATCATAAGTATATGGGAAAGGAAATGCCAGTAACACGTTAGTGGTTGAAAAGCATTTTTCATAATAAAACTGAAATCACCAGCATTTTTAAATTTTATTAAATCCCGCAAGACATATCTGCATGCGTACATTTGATTTTTAATACCCAGAATGACTTAAAACTCCTCGTTAGAGCTAACAGTTTCGCAAGTGAAAGCAACTTTCAAAAGAATGCGAATACATACGCAGAGTCAGCACATAAATGTGATGTAATTATCATAAAATTAATTGCTGAGATACTGTAAATCATCATGGAGTAAATTCACAGGTCCTAGAACTTTTACGAATTCAAATTCTCAGCAAAACAATAAACTGTAACTCCAAGCAAGCGATTTGTGGGTACGGGGAGATGGAAGTGAAACATTTTGGATGAAGCATGAGACCATGTGATAATCTGAAGATTACGTTCCAATGGTATACAAATATTAGTTATGTGTGCACATTTTATATAGTCTAAATGAGATAAATACTTTCATGGCTCACTGGAAAATGTGATATTGAGAACCACTTGCTATAACTATACAAGTATCGAGTTCGTATTGTTACGACCTTGTTGTCTTAAACTAAGTAACAGAAAAGAGGGAAAAACAAGTCTTGTAACATTCAAGAAATAATTTATGTGCCTTGAACAAAAGGTGAAAAGTTAAAATGAACTTATAGATTTGTGAATTAGGTCCCAAACAGTCCTATAAGTTATATCACAATCCCAAATGTATGAATTTCTAATTGTATTCCAAATAAATTCATATTCTGAATTGTTGATGTGCCTGTAATCTCGAAAGTGGTACTGTGCCAATTGCCTGGAGGGTTCCGATGTGCAAACAGTCATTTGATGTATCACAATAATATAATCCAAAATGTTCTTGTGTGAATACACTATAGTTCCAAATTAATGTTCCAATCCAAGAATATTATTGACCAGTTTGCCATTTCAGCGAATAATAATTTGAATAAGCAGATCCACCCACATTAAAACCTGAACACAATAGTAATACTGATTCTGCTTTAGATGTTACGACAAGAATGAGTGATCCCAATGTAAGTAAGATCATGTAACCCTATACTTTACATATGTTGCATTTACCGTGTTATGAAAATACTTTGTCAATTTAATGGACCCTTTAATTCTAGAATTTTCTAAGGTCAGAGTCAATCAGGTTGTTTTAGTATCACATGACAATCTCGTTGATATTTGCTGTCTGCATGATGAATTTGCTATCCATGATATATGCCTGCATGGCAGGAAATGATAGTGAGTTAAGAAAACCAGAGCAACTTATTGAAATAAATTGTGTGAGGTACACAGAAGAAAACGATATATATTTACATCAAATAATTATATGAGTTTCGAAAATACATATAGACGTACTCAGTGCTGATATATGTTTCACTGTTTAAGACGCATATAAAAATATACTTTTTGGACTCAAAATGTATAATCCTTCAGTTTATTCAATTTGTAGTTGATCTACATTGACTTCAAAGGAATGCCCTCTCTCTCTCTCTCTCTCTCTCTCTCTCTCTCTCTCTCTCTCTCTCTCTCTCTTTTGTTTGCTGATCAACAATGCCAGAGTTAAACATTAAGAGAAAACTTCGCTAGTCTGTGTCATCTACATATATAAGGTTTAAAATAAAGTCTATTTTATGTAAACAAATGTCATGTGCAATAGAACATCAAAAGGAAAAAAATTTCCCCAATAGCTTTTTTCTGATTCTCTCGCTAGTGAAACAGAGACACCAAAATATTACTTGTGAGATTCAGACTTGGTTCGTCCGTGAGGCTTTTGGATAATCTTCCATTTGGCTGATTATCTTGCTGTCTATTAATTTATGGATTTAATTTAAGGTTTGTACTGTCTATCTCAAAATGGACTATACAGTCTAAAGTGAGAAAACCACGTAGCACTCGTTAGAGATAGCTGCAAAGATCTGAATAAAAATTGAAATGACTTATTCTTATAATTTTTCACGTAGTCCGTATACTTTTCAAATAGTATGTGCAGTTTCATATTTGTTTATGACGACATGTTAATATATCACTTTATTTGATTCTGAATAGTCCAAAAGCCCACCCTACTGATCGACTGCGATCGTGGAAAACTATTTTATAACCCTGTCTTCTAGAATTCGTTTTCACTATTACTATGAACATTTGGGAGGCCATTTTTCAACTCGAGTCACGAAAGGGAATTGGGAAAAATAAGATTACGTATGCTTGAAATGTACTCAACATGGGCTTTCGTTACATTAGGTATAACATATGATATTAAAAAATGGCGTAAAACTCCAAGGCAAACACAACCACAACAAGATGTAAAACAGATGGCATTGCACAGTTGATTGAGGGTGTGGGGGGTGTGGGGGGTGGCGGTATATCTATAAGATGATATCCGCGGTATATACAAGCATGATTTAAATGTTAAGTTATAGGAAGTAAAACATTCACTTCTGTTACCCGAAGAATGTGGACAGAAACCGGTCTTCCTACTGGCAGAACTTGATCCAGCCACCGCATACTTACACGGTAAATATATGATGCAATTCCGACTCAAAATAAAATTTGTTTATGTCTTCTGTAGTCTACTGTTCCACATCAAACAACGCAAATATCCGGTCACAAACACATTAAGGTAGACATGGAATGTATGCTTCCAGTAATCATTCCTTCACATGAATATAGCAACAATGGATGTTTAGTTGTGAACCTGACATTTTAGTGTAAACATGGATCGTCCACTGCACCCTAACTGTTACTGCATCAAACAATGTGATTCCAGACACATTGGTGTCTTGAAAATTTGTTTGCCTGTGTAAAATGTTCTGTTTAGATTGTTCAGCATACAACATAAATATGTCTGATTACAGAAAGGATTGTTAGCAAAACGGCTGTTAGAACTCATATATACTTTTTCGTTCACTATAAAAAATAACAGAATGCCATATACGTTTATTTTCCGTATAAGCATGTTTTATACATATGAAGTTTGTAATTTAGATTTAAGAATCTGTCTCTACTAATGCCTGCTGGTTAAGTTATTATAACAGTAGATATTGCATTATATCACTAATACCTCAACTGGTCAGTTTACTGTCACAGAAGTTATTGCAGTATAAACGACCAGATTACTCGCATAGAATATTTAGAAGATGTTCAAGAACCGTCATCCGGCTGGGGTGAAACTTTTCAAAATTGCTTCAGGGTCTTCTACCATCTGAATCCAGTCTTGACAGTATATCACTTCTGATGTCTCCTTGAGAATGCACCTTCTTAGTTTAGGCAAGGAAAATTTGTTTTTTATGTTCTTGTCAAACCTTGTCTCCATTTAGACATCCTCAGAGAAACGTTACCTTCGAAGAAACATTGTACACAGGATCTGTGAAAGAATGCTATTGTATCAAACGTTTTGACGCGACAGATATTACAACTAATATAATTTTGTACACGTAATGCAAAAAACAGTAAGCGCGCAATATATATTAGACTAAAGCTGCCTGCCGCCTACAAATGGAAGAAAAATCCATTCACTGCAAATAACAATTAACAAATACAATGCATAGTTTTTAGCCTTTATGGCATTAAATATTTTGTTTTATGCAAACGGAAACGGCATTCCTCGGAGTCGACATTTTTCAAACGTTGTTACTTCACGCGTGAAACAGATTATCTGATCTGGTGGCATGATTTCCATTCATGCATTCTTCTTCTAATATGTTACATATAATGACGACTGATCAAATCGGTGAAACTTAGTTAAGTAACCTTAAGGAGAATACAAAACAAAAAAAACAAAAAAAATATCTTGACCAAGCTGTTAGTATACTGAATAAGAGGCGATTTTGTCCTCTCCGTAGAAGCATAACATGTTCAGATGCTCAATTAAGTGTTAAAGTTTGCCTCTCACTCCATGAGTCATATAGTGTCCAATATCTCATTTTTAAGCATATCACCACGAGGAGCACGTTTTCTACAAGACTCCCAAAACTGAGATTGAAGAAAAAGGGTAAACCGGTCCGTTACTACTAGGACTTTGACCACTAAAGCATGCATTGCGTTCGTAATCTTGTGTAGTCCATCAATTACGCACTGTGTGGTCAGTCAAGTTTACTGATAAACTTAAGTTTTTTCAGCTTTAAATAAAATTGATCAAAATTGTGTATTATACATTTTACATCTCTGTAAATTTCCTGAAGAGTAGAAGATCAACAACAAAGTGCAACACTGTATACATCACAGTGAATAGTTGTGTGTGTGATTATTGCTCCTGAGCGTATATAAAGCTTGAACAGAAATGAAGTAAATGCATTTATATTTTTCTTTACCACAACACAATGCAAATCAGAAATACGGCATTAATATGTTACATAATATAGTTATATCGAATGAATTTGATACGATTTATTTTACACTGAAATAAAATATAATATGTAAATATTATCTTGCTTCATATTACGCCATACTGATGCATAACAATTGAACATGTGCATGTCCTTGATACGTTGCCTTGAAAGTGGTAATGTGTGCTTTTTTACATGTAGTTTAACGTTGATGTCTCCGTTATAAATTCATATAGATAAACCTATTTTAAGCAGCTGCCTTGGGGAAGTGAGATAAGTATCCTTTGATTAAGATTGTTCATTTCGTCTAATTTCTTGATGTAAATAGCTTAGAAAAGTAGGAAGTGAGGAATTTAAGTAAACTTTAAGACAAGGCCGACTCATTTTTTAGGTCTGTATTATGATAACTGCAGTTTGAGATTTCTGTTACTGCTTTAGGTCAAAGCTGTCCACCCCTCACGCTTGTTTCTTTAGATCTGGTGTGTGAGAATCCACCATTTGGCTGTTTTCACGCTCGACGGCAATGTATAGTTTAGCCGGGGCTTAGCGAGCTTTGCAACAATATGTCCACACCTAGGGCCATCCGGCCGAGTTTGTAATGGCAGCGTTAAATAAAACAATACCTCTGTCATCTGGGTAAATAATCAACAACTCCATGTGGCTGAGCAAGCACATACCAGTCAAAATATAATATGTGTTGATGTGTAACAGTGTATATCTACAGTGAGTTACATGTCTAGTTCTTGAATCCATGTTAACACTGCCTGTTTCCCACTTATGGGGATCATTGACACAAGATCATCTCGCATAAGACACTTCGGAAATATTTCATTGACTTTTGTATCGCTAGAAAATCAAAATTAGTGGACGTGGTTCCATATCTGTTAATGACAAGGACATAACCGAAGACTATTTCCGCTCGAGAACCTGAACGAAGACGTTTTCCTGTTTGTATTCGTTTGAAAATAGCACCGAACGTCCTGTTGGCTGTTCATATTAGTCTTGTAGCAAAATCATGCCTTGGTGTTCTGACACCTTGTTGAGTAAATATTGTCCATGACAATTATGACTGAGCAGAGTTTGGCGTCGAATATGTGGTCTTTGCGAGGACTGAAATCGGCGATGTTTTGGCAGACTGTGAGTGATATCAAACTTCGCACATTGCGACTTAGGGTCTCACTGTAGGCATGCACAGCACAAGTTTTGAATACTAAAACGTTACCATCGGTGGAGCAGCACCATGTCAAGTTGTATCATTTGTCTGGTCCTTATGGATTAACGTGCATGTGTGTTTGGCAATAAAATTACCAACATTTCTGCATAATCTAAATATGTGTAAGACTTGAATTGTCCAGGAAACCTCCCCGTGCTAGTTAATATGTTTATGTCACGCTGCAAGGCCAATATTTAAACTACGGTCAGGAAATGGTACACATTCTATGCCATCTAAAATGATGGAGGCGGATCTGCACTGATCACAGCCCATGGTGCTCTATTCGGTAAACGGTATGTATGTTCGTTGTCTTCGTTCATAAGCATCAAAGACGGACTAGCGGTTCTTTTATAGTCGTCTCTGTATCTGACAAGTTTTAATATAGCAGCTGCAGTGTCCATCTTGTCCAGTCAGGATTCCATATCTGTTTTGTTAATGAGATAACTTGCACTGCTACAAACAGCTTTTATGACGTTATTGACAAATCCGATTTACTGTTCTCGCCTCAGGCAACCCTGTGTTCGACGCGTATATGCCGTCGTGGCATTTCTAAGAATGTTTCGCACGGAAACAAATAACAAGATGGGTTTAGAAACACAGTTCTGCTCACCCTTCCTGGTTTTGCACCGTAGTCTCGCGCAAGTGATGTTAGCAATTTTGAAAACTTCTGCCTCGAAACACAGGCACGTCCATGTTAAAAGTGTGATCACATATATATTTGAATAGAGCCATCCTTTATACATTTGTGGTTTCGTCGTATGAGAGATAACCAAGCCCGCTTTCCGTTACCGGATTTGATCGTTGCTGAGCATCTCCACTGATAATTTCACTATTATTGCTGTCGGTGGTAATGTAACCGCTTGTGGTTGTCGATCATTCAGCGTTGCAGTCGATTGCAAATCGATTGAACAGCCTGCAATCTCAAATTTTCCATCTGACCCGTAACGACGGTTTAAATGCTGTAAACGCCTAGCATTTCAACTTGTTTAGCGCTCGGTGTAGTTCACATGCCCAACCCGGGGAAAGCTATGGGGGTTAATGTACACAATCTCCGAACAACATTGCTAAAGCCATTTCCGTTATATACCCAGTCAACGGGTTTTCATGCGGTAAGAACATACACATGTTTAAAGTTCTCATATGAGTGTCGCTTTATTAAATATCAGACCAACGGTGCCTACATAATCGTCTATGTATAAGGCAAGTTCTAATATTGTAGCAGCAATGTCCATTTTGTCCAAGCAGGATTCGATCTCATTTTGCTAACGACATAATGTGCACTGCTAAAATGATTTATACCGTTATTAACACATCCAATTTACTTTGCTCGCCTTATGCAGCACTGGTGTTGATGCTTACAAGCCTTTCTTGCATTTCTAAAAATGATTCGCACGAAAGAAAATAACAAAATGTGTCCTGAAACACAGTACCACTGACCCTTCCTGGGTTGGCATCCTAGCATAGCGCAAGTTTTGTTCGCAAGTTTGAAAACGTCTATTTTAGAACACAGGCACGTCCATGTCAAAAGTGTGGTCGTAAATATCTTTGAAATGAACCATTCTTTATATATGTATGGTTTCGTTGTATACGGGATAACAATAGCCAACTCTCCGTTACCAGAGTTGATCGTTCTTGAGCGGCTCCACATATAATTTCACTTCCACGGTTGGCATTCTTGCTGTCGATCACGCATCGTCGCAGTCTCTCTCAAGTCGAGTGAACCGCCTGCTATCCTAAATGTTTCAACTGACCCGTATCGACGCTTTAGATGCTATAAACGACTCCCATAGCAGCTTGTTTAGCGATCGGTGCAGCTCACATCCCAACCCGGCGATAGCTTTGGGGGCTTCTGTACACAATCTCCGAACGATGTCGCTTAAGCCATTTCCACGACATACCCAGTGTTTAAAGTTCCACTACAGTTGTCTCTTTAGTGAATATCAGGCTGATCTCTGATGTACAGTTGTATCGTCAGGGTCCCCAACGCAGTTCGAGCTCTTGCCCATCCTAGTCCGAGATGGTGAAACCCAGGTTCGTTAACTGGAGATTGCTGCATGGATGATACTCGGGCGCCGCGGGGTCTATTGATATCAAATCATAATTATACGTTGATATCAAATCATCATTATACGCGGAATCCAACATTGCCGAGAGGATGATGTAAAATGGAAAAAGTGTTACAAAGTGTTATTCTCACAGTTGCCTCATAGTGAACAGGATCATGTGAGGTGATGCATAAGATAACATTTCATATGCTTTTAGATCAATTTGATGAAAATAATGCAATAGTTTTATATCATAAGACCATATTTTGTTTTTCACAAATATCTTTCTTCTAAACCAACTGTAGGGAAAAGATAAACATTTATCATTTTGGCATCAACGTTTTATTAATAATGTGCTTGTGAGCATACTGTCACACTATATCCCTTTTAAATCACCTTCTTCACCATGTGTCATCTGTGTATATATCGGAATATGATATCCCTTTTAACATCTGTTCGTTGACATTCATGGAACTTTGACTATAAGAAAATACTTTATATCTCTCTGCATGATCTTGTAAACGATGATGTGATTAGGATTATGAAATAATACTTTATTCATTTTAGATCAAAGGTTTTACAGTGATGCAGTTTTGAGCTTCCAAGAACGCTGCACAGCAAAACTTCAATAGTAATTTTTTTTTCCAAACTCACATCTTCTTGAGAATAAAGCAACAGCTCGTACCTACAATTATATCACTTTCAGTAACTTGTTGTAAGAAGTAATAAAGAATACTTTAAAACTCTCACTTTGTTCACTTCAAACATACTTTTGAAAGTAATGCAATATTCGCTTACATTCACAATTTTATAACTGTCAAAACGTTCAAGTCAAAAGAAATAAAATGTTAAATTACGCGCATAACTGCAACATTGTCGAGAGGTTGTGTTTTGTTAGATGGACAATTATATCCCTGTGACCAAGTTTATGTAAAATGGAATAAATTGTTCTCCTGTATTTACCATTGCATTATTGTGAACAAGTTGATCCAAAATAGAACTTAGTGTTTTCGTATGCCCTCAACTGCGTGATTGGCAACGTTTCGGTTAAAGTTCCACGTTATGTGTAAAACGGAACACTTTATCCCAGCTCACATCCACTTGTTGAAGG
>JAECUM010057700.1:0-22443 GCA_016617855.1 Megalonaias nervosa
ACATAAGGTGGTTTTAGGATCATGGATAATATATAATAAATCACTAGCTAGAATTCCTACTGACACCAAAAGGAAAAAAAGGCACGCCCCCTCTCTTTTCTCATAAATTATGTTAAAGGAAGATATATATCCAAACAGGGTAAAACTTACCTATATCTCCTTCATATGACGATTCATTTCCTAGATAA
This sequence comes from Megalonaias nervosa, assembly GCA_016617855.1. NCBI lineage: Eukaryota > Metazoa > Mollusca > Bivalvia > Unionida > Unionidae > Megalonaias > Megalonaias nervosa. The sequence goes on from JAECUM010057700.1 coordinate 189, forward strand.
ACACATGCTAGCATCTCTCTCTCTCTCTCTCTCTCTCTCTCTCTCTCTCTCTCTCTCTCTCTCTCTCTCTCTCTCTCTCTCTCTCTCTCTCTCATTAATATCGGTTAAGAATAATGGATCAACTGTGATGGTTCATGCAAACTCATTTAATTCTCAACCGTATGCCCTAAACTATCATGATTATGGTTTGAAATAGATTTTAGTATATTATTTTATATTATTTATATTATATTATATTTATTATATTATATTATATTATATTATATTATATTATATTATATTATATTATATTATATTATATTATACCCTATAGATCCCTACGGATTCTCTAAAACTGTTTGAATGCATTTTGTGTGTATTTTACGAGGTGAAAATTTCATCAGTATTATAATCAAGGTTGATTACTAAAATTAAATTTATTACGGTAATTGTTTAGCATGTGTTTCTAAGATGATATCATTACTGAAGAATATAAACATTTTCTATTGTGATACTATTTCAGCAGAACAAAATACAAAATATTAGTTTTTCAATGGATCAAATGTTGCGCTTACTTGGCAGGACGATGCCAATATTTTGTACCAGAATTTATGTTGATACTTGCGCAAGAATATTAGAGAAATAAAATCAGACTTTCTCTCAGGTTTTATCACCCAAAATTATATTATAGTTTGCTGGTTGAAATGATACACAGTGGCATATTTTACCTCGTTTCAATCCATCATGCAACGCTCCTGAAGATTTGGTTAACATTTTCGAGTTATAACGACAAATACTATTTGTTCTAGTAGCTTTCGATTTGTTCATGATCATTTGGGTGGAGAAGGAGGCTGATCCTGCCATTTAGCTATTTTCTCTTTCGGGGATAAAATCAATATCACCATTGCATCCCCGACTGCAATAATTACACCCAAACGGTTAAGAAAATCACAACAAGCTAGAAGGCATTAAATGCAAGTTTCGAGATCAAAATATACCTCTATATATAACAAAACGCTTCCGCGTATTACACTCTCCTAATTATCTATAAATAGGTTGTAATCTATTCTTTTATTTTTCGTCCCTTTTCCCAGATACTAGAACCTATCGTACTCACAGAGAATACAAAATACAATTTCCAAAGTAGAAAACAAAGATAAATACTACATCAAAAGTATGGAACTCTTATGCCAATACATAATAAATACTACAGTCATTTTATATAGATGTAGTTGCAAAATTCATGTAAAGTGTCCGCTGGATATATTGCAGCAAACAATCGGATAAAGATCTGTTTCTAATGTGTAGATTTGACCTATAAAAGGTCCATGTTGTACCTTTGGAATCAAGCGTCGCCTCCCGTCTTAAGGAGAGTTTTCGCTGGACACGACATGTTCCGAATGAAACTTTGTACTGTTATAACTAAAGGCCAGCATAAGATGACACCTCGAATCGGTGTCCATCAGATCTCCATTATGTCAAAAAATCTCCATCGACATCAGGGTCGTATAATCTACATGCATCGCAATAATGACCTATCAAGTACGTTTTATATAAGTTCTTTGTCAGTGTTGTTATTAATAGAAGTACACAAAAGCAACCGTATCATTCATATGAGGCAATATCAATTTCTCATTGTGTATTTTGGGATAAAAATTAACAAACTGTGCCATAACACATTCGCAAAGTAGAGTGTGTTCCGTAGATAAATGACATACATCTCACATTTAACCACAGATCTCTGTATTCGAATTATCACAGGCGTGCACGTGTTCTTATTGTGTTTGCTAGTATGTGTCTGTATTATCACGCTTCAGATGACATAGAGAAAGCCAGTTTGAACTCCTTAAGAAGCGATCATGTGTGTTGCGCAAGTATTTGTAATTGCCAGTGCAACTAAAATATTCCTCCTTCAACCGTGACTGTTGAGCTTTCATGCCTATCTTCCAAGCCGCGCGGATGGACGGACGGAATGAGAGCATTGTAATATCTTCGGCGCTTTTGAAAAAATCTCGTGGATATGACTACTGCAATTATTATTTTACTCCGCCGATGGAAAATAAATACAAAATGGGCATGATATACATTAAATTAGAGCTGTTCATGCATTACATTTACATCATATTAAACCTGTTAATGTAATATCAACACAAAGCGTTGTGAGTAATAATGCGATGTTTAAAATACATTATCATAACTGTTAATATATCAATATAGCACTAAGCACCCATATTAGCTTCATCGGTTATCGCTATAATAATAATAATAATAATAATAATAATAATAATAATAATAATAATGATGATAATAATAATAATAATAATATTTAAAAAGTAATAACAGCAACAACAACAGCAAAGATGTCCTTAAAAGATATCAATACAGATGTTAATGTTTGTGGAATCTGTGTTAACTTACCGACGTGTCTGTGCGTTGGATGCAGATACATATACAACAGTATTGTAACTAAATGCAACATCCGCACGCAGATGTAGGGTTCCACACTGTAACCTTTGTCGTATGGTTTGTACTGAACTTATATTGTCAAGCTGTATCAAAGATATGTAATCTTGAGGCAACAAACCGTCATCCTTTTTGGAAATGATTGATCCAGTGTAGTGTCACATGACGAAATACATCGCATCCCCCTATATTATTTATCCAACTTTTATAATGTTGAAAGGTATGTGAAGTATTTTCCAACTGTAAACATCGAAGAAAATGTCGCTAACTGTTGTAACTAAATATTATCCATTGGTTAGAAGTGTGACGTAAAAAGGAAGTATAAATTATTATGTTGCGCTACACAATTACTTTTCATTTACACTAACATCAATGAGTAATGGGAGATGGTCCAGGTGCGATATTACTATATAAATATTTAGATCAACACAGGCCTGGTTATTCTTCCGGGTTCTGTCATAAATACATATGTCAACTGGTGACATAAATGAACGGAAAAAATCAAGGCCGGCTACTGACACCACGAAAGTACCGCATTTGCACTGTTTGTGCACATGCTATAAAGTACATTAGAAAGATATATAAATCAATAGGCAGTAAATAAGAACATGATATTATTATAAAGACACGAAAACAAACGTACATATAAAATGATCATTTCTCCTAAAAAGGACAGCAAGAAAACTTAAGATTGTTTCTTAATTATTGGAAACAAAATTCTATGGGAACCATTTATTCAATACGAGTCCAGTATTGTCCAAAATCATTTAGAGCATGAAACGCAAGACCCAACTCAATGCTCCAAAATTTGTAATGAAATCTGCATCATTAACACTGACCTTAATAAAAAAGAACCAAATCAAAGGCAATCCCGGTCATTTATTGATTACAATTAAAACTTTGGAGTGTTATATTTCAAACTTCTGTCAGTTCATAATACCGACATACATTTAATGCTGTCACGCGTCTGGATAATGTTGATATGTATATATATATATATATATATATATATATATATATATATATATATATATATATATATATATATATATATATATATATATATATATATATATATATATATATATATATGCAATACATACCCTTCTGGATAATGCTGACTTATCCTTACCAATGGTGCCTGTGTTAATAATGTTCACATATCCTTACCACTGTCACCCATCGGGTTAATTTCTACTTTTCCTTGCCAGGGTTGCCTTGGTGGATAATGTCAACATACCATTTATCACGGTGATTATACCTAAGAATGCCGAGTGTTATACCCTATCCCAACTTTGAGCTTTATGTCGAGATTCTTGATTGAAATCTTTAGTGAATACCGAAACTGGTTTCTAATCATCGCTTTACGCAAATTCAGTGTTATGTAGATTTCCTAATATTTTGAATTTCTGTACTCATTTTTCTGCTCAATTGCTCGTCAACATAATGTTCACATATCCTCACCACAGTTAGGCATCTGGATAATGTTTATATTTAATTAGCAATAAACTCCATGTACAGTCTTTCTTCACACTTATTAGGGCACTGCACAAGACGATTATGTTTCTTCGGCGTGTTTCAAAAACCTAATACATTTTTGCAGATAATAAATCTGATTTTTGCTAGAAATAAAACCTAATATTATTTATTTTTATGACATAAGTGCTTTTTTTATTTATATCTCACTGCCTTCGCCATGAGCACCATGCAAGTACCAATACTTATATTCAGCAGAAGAAAAGTGAGTTAACTATTTCACATCACTCGGAACATTAGACTTTTGCTATAGAACAAATCAAAAGTTTCTTACTAGCACAAACTCCATCTTTTTATCCATTGAATGGTGGGATAGATCGTTTTCATTCTATTTGTTCACATAAATGTCCACCTTAATATTTTGGACCTCCATGACATCTAGGGCCAACATATAACTTCAGAAGATAATGGTAAAGAAACGAATAAACACTTACAATCAACTCATCGCCAAAAGATTGTCATGTTCAGTACGTTTAATAGCCGAGAAAATAAGGTGATATGATCGCAGGAAACGATATTGAACACAGCTGAAGCTAGCTTCACAACCGTATTGACTCTAAGTACTAATTATTTGTTATTTGTTACAGAGATTAAAACAGAAGACGGAGAAGAAGGAAGGAAGGATGTGACAAAGATCTTTGAAGAATTGGAATGCGCTGAGAATTGGTGATTGACAAAGTAGACTTTCCGTATTCCTTAATACTTAGCTTATGAAAAACAAGAATGAAAGACAGCAACTCACGTTGAGTTCTGGTACCGGAAAGATGAATACAGGCAGCGACTAACGAAATGGTCCTATTTTCACAGGCTTGATTCGCTTTTAATAGGAGTTCTGATATGCGGCCTTGCATATCTGCGTATGATGCTAAACATGGGTCTTCTTTGTATCTGACGTTTGTTTCAACGGCAATTGCAGCACTTAATTTAGCTATATCATGCTGAGGATATAAGATCTCAGTGTCTTTCTCTAGACAAAACAGAGGCTGTCTACACGGACAAGCCAAGAACACACCGAGGCTATGGATACGGGTTGGCCGAACACACGCCGAGGCTGTCGACACGGGCTAGACGAAGAACATTTCAAACTTGAAACCCTTGGATTATAGTCAGAGATTTACCACTCTGAATTTCTTGTAATATACATTTTTTGTACCGTAAATTTATTACAAAATTAGTCAAAGTCCAATCCATTTCAGAATATCAAATATTTGGGTGCCCCAAAAAGGAACTGATTATACAATGCTTGCGTTGTATTGTTATAATTCCAGTTGTAGAAGGACTCTTTGCTATGGCTTTTAATGACAACTTTTGAAAGAAGGAAGAGAAACGGGGAATGAGAAGGAGACTAAAAGGAGAATATTAAGAGTTGTGTCGATTTATGCTTGGAAATTTAGGTCATAATTGTTACAGAATGAAAATCTTGAATGATATCTTAATTTGAATTATAAAATATTTATCTAGCATTTTGCTGTCGTGAACCAAATGTGCTAGTATTAGTAATGGAAGTAGAAAATGGGGTGACATTAGTAGTAGTGGATTCTGTCTTCTTTATGGATTATTTCAGGTTCGTTCAAAGCAAAAATATATTAAATAAACAAGAGCCATTTTAACTGTAATAATAAGTTTGTCAAATTATATACGATTTTAGGGACTGGGCCTTCAATCAACCTTTAATACCGTGTGCCGAGTAATTAATCTCTTGTTGAAATAAACTTTGGTAGTGATTATTACAACTCAAGCAACCTCTGGATGCATTATCTGACGTATGTCTACAGTTAAGTTGTGCACGTCTCTTCATGCGATTATCCTTTTATGTTTAGGTTGTTGTTTTATACGATTTTCACCGAAAATTTCTGTACGACCAATTTTATTTGATAAGGTTATTTTTTAACATAGATACCGTATATTTTATTACATACTAACCATATTAAGAAATTGACAGCCCCTGCTAATTGCGTGGATTTCAAAGTGATAACTTCCCATCATAGCTTAAACATACAGGGTACATAATCCCGAATGCTGAGGGGAAAACGGGGTGAACAGGCACGAATATTAATAACATACCTGTTATGCACTTTTAATATTAACTTATCTGCCCCTGGTTTGTTTTTCTTGGTGTGCAACGATGTTTTGATCTAATGCTCAGAGTTGTTATTATAAATATATTTACATTAAATTGAGTTAGGGAAGGTACAAAACTGTTGGATTTTCCAGAATTTAACGTCATTGGTCTGGGTAAAATGCATAAAACACTCGATCTGCGGAAGCTATTTAATATCGGTATTCTATCAAAATATCCTTAAAGTTGTATTCTCCAGTCCCATGAAAGTAATTCTTTAAAAATGCAGTCTGATGGCAACTCTGGTTGTTGGTGGTCTTTCCTAGCATTTAAATTATATCACTGACGCAAGAGAATCAAGCATCAAATTGCATGTATGTCATTTCCACGTTAGTCCTATTAATTTCACTTTAGGCACATTACCGTTAAGCTAGAACAGAAACCATAAATTTTAACAAATCGATTTATTTATGGACAATATTCAAATATACATATTAAAGAAACCGACGTTATTTAAAATTAACGACATCTGCAGGCGTTTACAAAAATATAATCCCACATACACCTTCTCATCAATCTAACTACCAGTGGTTGTCTGATGGATTCGAAGGTAGACGTCTATTTTACCTGACCTGTGCCCAGGAGATAGTACTGATCGATGGATAGAGTAGCAGTTTATTGATTAAGCACAGGCTGGCGGTAGATTTGAGTTTCCAAATTCTTCTTATAACGGTGTGTTGTGTAATTTGCAGAAAGGTCGGGATTAAAGTGTTAAAAATTAAAAACACACAATTTTGTTCATTTTCGAAACAAATACCTCTGGCGCCTGGGGCAACTGCCCCGTCCGCGAGGATTAAATTATTGATCACCATTGTCATCACACACCATGTGTCCCAATATACGTTTAACAAATGCGATCCAGACTGACTTTACTTTATTTCGTTTAGGTGAATCAAAACCAACCCCTACAATAGTGAAAAGAAGTCGAACATGTGCTTTATTATCATATTTTGCAAATCCTTATTTAATATTCCTGTAATTGCGCCACCTGAAATTACTACGCGTAGAGACAGTAAGAACTCTGCGATCCTTGCATCAATATATTCTTTTACTGCAGTCTCAGCTTTATCAATGCAATCTTTTTATACAAAAGCAACTTTCATGCCGGTGACTCTGTTTGTCACCTTTTCAGTGACTCAGACAGGGTTTGAGCCTTACAACTATATTGTGAATGTTCACGTTAGAATTTTGTAGTTTATAAGTTGGGCCTAGAAAACGCACAAAGTTACCAGGGTCGACTTCAACAACAACACGACTGGTAAACTCGGTCAAATCCGCTTTGAGGTCATTCATACTCAGATCCACATCATCACTACATCTGTTTTAGTAACGTCCGTAAATATTAATTGACATACTGAACGTACTTTGATATAAAATCGATACGTGTTTGCGGTTTTGGTGAACGATCAAGTGCACACAACGCTTCCACAGCAGGATGACCATTGCAACATCCAACCGAGTTTGAATTTTATAGTAGAATGCAGATTTGATTAACGACTATGTTAGAGTCCGGCTAAATACCTTAAAGTGGTGGTGTAAGTCTATACAAAGCAAAGTACAATAGACGATTCGGTGTCACCACATATGAAATTCAAATGAGTTGCTGGTCACGTTATCAACTCCAGGTTAGCAATGCCGATTTAGCGTGTGCATGGCACTATCGATGCAATTTCATTTCGCTTAAAGACGCTACGGAAATGCTTGAATGACTTTATCATCGCGAGAAAAATCAGGACTTGTTAATGGACGTGTGGCCGTCTTCGTGTTGTATTGGATAATGTAAGACCTCTGGCCGCTTTAAGCTAATTAACTTGTTTGGATCAAAAACACAGGGAGGATTCCAATTACGTTTATTGGATAAAATTTCAATATAACCCACACAATCGTTTCTTTTATTTTTTATTGCGTGTTTTATTTTCGCTGCTGACTCTGAGAAAACTCTATCAATTTCCCATATGCACAAGGACCCTATTCGACCACACGCAACCTTCAACAACAAAGTAATATCAAAAAGAATCACGGCATAATATCGATTACCGCCGGCTGGAGCTGCACCGACACGTGCATGAAAATACATGTCAACAGCGAGTTGCCTGAACAACTCCAGGTGTCCCAGTTAAAGGTAATACATTGGACACAGATAAAGCAGAGGGGCAAAACGACAACAAATTAATGATGCTGATATGGTTGCTAGTGTTATTAACCCTTATTTATCATTGAAATCGCTAGGAAAATGTGCAAAGAAATCGTAAAAGTCATCGTGGAGAGATAGATTCTTGGCACCGTTGCATTCCACAGCCTATTAAAGTTCATCAGTTTCAATATCATCATCATTGCTTGATATTTCAAGAATACAAGTACAGGCTTCTTGATGAGCGTATGATTTTACAGACAAAAAGAGATGTTTAAGAAAAAACAAAGATCTCGTACAGTTACAGATTCAAAACACACAAGTAAAGGTGTTGTCAGTATTTGGCCAAAAGACACGAAAGCTTAAAGTTCGCAAGTCAGTGTATCGCTCAAAAGGTAAGTACATCAATTGGTAATGTAGGGTTTTTTTACAGATAGAGAAAAGTTATTAGGGATATATACGCCCATATTATATAAATCTTAAATGGTTTGATTGTGTTAATTTTTCATTTATTACTTTTAGAGAATCTTTTCGAGATATGATTTTGTGGGGCTGGAGAAGACTAACATTGAGATCCTGATGGTATCATCAAAAGAAGTAATATTCACCACATGGAACCGAAAGATCCGAATAGTCCAGAAATTATGAGGACAACGTCTTTTTGCGCGCCATTATATGATTTGGAACTGATTATATATATTTTGCTCATTAATCTGGTAATACTATTGCATATATGATGCCGACTTCTTGTGCAACTAAATCTTAGGTTGACCAGTCAACTAATGAATTACTAGATACAATAATATTTCGCAAATTTTGTTTGATTTATCTAAAGATCTCTTTCGGGACATAATTGGGATAATGGTGATTTTGATTTTATTTCTTTTGCACAAGGCACAAGAATTGTGCAACATATATCACCAAATGATCTACAGGAACTATTGCATTATAATACTAGTTTCCTCCTATTAAGTGCTCAGTCGTGCTGGAAATTGTTAATGCATAATATAGTATACTCTATTATTTTAAAGATGGGATAAATATAAATGAAAATTATTCCACAAATTGATAATATGAGTTTATTTTTATTTTTTATTTTTCCTGTAATAAATACTTCTTGGCTAACTCGTATGTGGAATTATTCATTCTCTGGTATAATTCCATTGAAAGAAAAACGAATTACTAACGAAACTACTATACGAAAATATCCAGAAAATATTCAAACATGCCGTAGCTAAAGAGAAACAAGATTTCGAATATACTAAACAAACTCTCATAATTTAAGAACTTTTCAAGATGATATTACTAAACAATTTGCCGATTTATTTTTTAAACAATTGTTGATATGGTTCGAAAATACAGTCTGACAAGAACAAACTGAAACAGAAACCAATATAAAAATAATACGGGTAATATTGAGTAAAACGAGAATCTGGTGGTTGGATACCAAAAGTTTTATTAAGTGGAAATTTACAAAAAAATCGTATGTTTCAAGCATGTGTTGAGGTGCTGCTGGTTCAATGCAATCACCTGTAGAAATTATATTGAATGAATTACGACTTGCTATATACGTCGATCAAGCCTGACAAATATTAATGTTGCCAATATGATTAAAGACACAATTCAACGGCTTAAACCATGTACTGATCCTTCAGGTAACCTGGAATTATAACCAGTCGCGTGATAAAACTTAACCCATAGGATTCGAACATTACCAGCAAGGTGAACAGATGGATGGTATGCTGCTCAAGTTAAACTAGATTATCAAATGTTAGCTTTGAGAACAACAGATTGCATCGAAAAATTACAATGTATAACTAATAATGCAGATACTCAATCATATTATACTAATATATTATCAGATATGGCTCAAATTGGCAAAGATATAGATTCCTTAACTCAATCTTTACATTTGTTAAAATATGTAAAGTTACAAGAGTTGTTGAATCAATTCCAGAATAATGACGAGCTACTACCGTAAACGAGTGACTGAAAATTAGTAATATGGATATCTTTTTCGGACACCGAAGAAACAAGCTACTTGTCTTAAATCGACGGCTGCGTTTCCGCAGACGGTTAGAAAGAATAAGAGAGGAGAACCCCAATAACCTCCTGAAGAGGCACCATTTGTGGAATGCGTGGACCTAAAGAAGATACATACTCAAGGATTAGCTCGTGAGAGTATTCCAATTGTTAAAGGGTCTACTCCTCAAACTGATTTGAATGTAGCGAATGAAGACAACCCAAAGGCCAGTAATGCTCGGACTGGTTTCGTCAATACCGCAACTTGTATAGTATTCTTCCACGAATCCCGTGATTAATTTTGTCAATACAATGTCAACCACTGGCAAATTTTATGTCCAAAAAAGGCAGGAGTCATTCAGTATCTCTATGAGTGCCGCCGATGGCGCACTGTAGTTAACAGGTATCCGGGACTAATGCACGTTGTTACACAACAGTCATAAATACTATTTCCAAAGCAAACTTAAAACTTTGTGGGACATATAATGACGAAACGTCTCGATTTCGTTGGGTCCAACAAACAAATGTATTTAGAACTCGCTGCGGCAATAACTTTAGTCGCAGCTAACTTCGCAGCTGTGAAACGGAGGGTCATATATGACAGTTTGCAAACAGCTGATGAATGTATTACAGTTTGCAACCAAACTATGAATAAGAGGACAATAAGTGCCCCGACTCTGAAGAGGATCTGTTTAATGAACATCAGAACCGGAAATGAAAACTCGATAGTATATTCTGTACAGACAATGCTGGATCATCAAGTTATGATCCAAATGAGGTTCTTGATGATTAGGGTCGAAAATACCTTATGCCAGAGAATGCAAACGTTTGTAACTCTTAAAGTCACGTTAGAGATGACACATACAGAGAGGACAGATTTAGACAAAGACAATAATTTCAATAATAAGGATGATTAGTAAAACGATTTAATGATGAATGATTATACAAATCAATCCAATGTTAACATTTTTGTTGGAACTTTGAATTCTCAGTAGAACTTTCAGATATTGTAAGACTATTGAATCCATAACTGAGAATTATTTAATAAATTATAAATTATATGTATACAAGTTGTGTAATTCACACATTATTGATATAAGATCTGTATAATTAGTGTAGATCCTATTATTTTGCTATTGCTCTGAGTTATCTCCCCTTAGCGTCAGCGGAAAAATATATCTGCACAACCTCCAGAAGTATGGAGAAAAAAAGATGGCTAATGTCGGTCAGTAATGACATGACAGTAGTACAGCCACAGGCCATATAGACAGGCCATAGTACCGTATGGCATTTGTTTTATATTTATAACTCGCGGCGATATGCAGCATATAAAGAGTCTTCGAGAGTGATACACAAGACAATATGGTATATCGCTAAGGCCAGCGACTGTACTACTGTCGTATCTCTTACTGTTAACTTTACAAACCAGTGTCAACATTTTGATATCGTTCCATGTAAAACTATAGACTGTGAGATGCACCTGCAATATAACTGACTACTCTAAGTAGAGCAATATTTCTTCAGAAGGTTCCTGATACTCATTTAACAGCAGTGAAAGCCCAGTCATTTCTAAGTTGTCAAATATAATTTTACTAGCGGTTCGGTCATTATCTCGAAGTGTATTTCGAAACGCCATGAGCACAAGTTTTGGTGCTGTAAGACCATGTTGAGTACTAATTTGCCATTATAAAATGCCGATAAAGTGATTTTGCATTCAACTAAGGAGACGACACGGGTATCACAATGTTAATGTTTCAAATACAATTCTACCATCAGCAGCACCTGCACCACACCAAACTGCACAAATGGAGTTGTTCTTATGGGTTAATGTGACTGTATATTTGTCCTCCAAAATAACCATGCGAATATATCTACCAAACCTAAATATGTGACTGAGAGGAATTGCACACCAAATCATAATGAGGGTCTTCGAAGTTGTCTGTAACGCTGCGCAAATCCACCATTAAAAGCATTGTTATCACCAACGATTCGGGTGATGATATTAGCACATTAATTACAAAAATCTATTTAGCGTGAAATAAGTATATAAGCATTTATTAAAACATGTGTTTACAACATCACATTATTGTACATTCATACATCACAATATGACATTTTGGCTGTTTCCTAATTAAAATCATCTAATTCAAATTCAAATGGAGAAATAAAATGAGCAAGATATCTGTATATTCTGTAACCTAATCTGTCAACTATGCATTTGGGATAAAATAGCTGTGTAGGAATGGCTGAAACAACAATACATATCCTCTAACGACGATTTCATCCATAATGTTCAAAAAGGAAGAATATAATCATGTATTGTAGATTCACATTCGCTAGAAACAAATTTGTCATCAGCTCATACTGAGTAAGCGTCAATAACGTTTCAGATGCACAGAGATGAATATTGCGGGCCAAAGTGTATTGGCGGAGTCCTAATATCTGCTCTTTGGTTTCCTCTAGTCTGTACATTTTTGCTGCAGGAAACTATTCTTAAATTAAGCGGCTGAGTTGGGCGGAAGTCATCGGATATATCTCTGGTTGTTTGGTTCGCAAAATTCTGATGGAGGTGCCTGAATGCATTTAGCTGAAAGAAAGATATGCGAACATCTTACGAAAATAGTGTCAGAATGAATGTCATATAAACAAATCTCCAAATTTCGTTTGTAAGTTACAAGTCAAAGAAAAAATCTATTTATAATTTCACTAATGTTCGTATTTTCTTACTTATCATATTGATTTTGCTTCCCATAATTGACATATCACACAAGCAGCAGAGGAGGTGAACAGACCTTTTTGCTGGAGACCTTATTTACAAAAAATTATGGTTCCTGCAAAGGCTGAAAACAAGGTCAATAATGTTAAACTGAAGCCTCTAACCGAGCATATTTCCATACGGTGGAAAACAGACCACAATAACGTCAAATCGTCTGGGTTAGCTCATTTTTTGATACTCCATCGTTGACGTATTTTTTCAAATTTTTTTACGACTCGTTTACTCGCCGGGTCATTCAGTTTTGGTCGTTCACCTCCTCTGCTGCTGTAGTAATTAAATCATTGTTATATCAATAATGGTTGGAGAACCACACTCAGCTAGATTAGCTCGAGAGCGACTAGAGGCAATTAAAAAATATTTACCTGTCCGTGATTCTGTCAAGCAACAGCTACAATCACGTCAGGAATCTCAAGTTGAATTTGCAGAGGATACAAAACAATTATTTAAACCTATTACAGAAACAACTAAAGGTCTTCTTCCAACGTTAGAGAAAACCTCTGAAGCAACTGGAAAAAAAGCAGAAAGAACAAAACAAACAAAAAGGATTTTACGTGGGTTTCCAGCTGATATAGCTGCTGCTCAAAAAATACTTATACCTGAATTAGCTGCCGCTCCTGAACCAGCTGAATTAGCTATTACAAAAAAGACAAAAATAAAGATTAATTTGACTGATAGATTCACTGAAAAAGCTTTTGAACATATTAGGGAAATTAACATGGAGGATTTACATTCTTTTGCTGTTGATACCGTCAAAAATAGAAAATCTTTTGAGTTCTGAACACGTCGAAAAACCTGTAGATCGTGAAAGCTGGTATAAATGGATATATCGCATAAACACAGGAGTTGATCAAGTTAGAGAGAATAATCCAGATTATATTGCGTATAAACTAGAAATAAATAAATATATTAGCGACTTAGATTTTCAAGGGGAAAGTGCAAGGCGACAACAACTAGAACAGAGACAAATAACACAAGAAGAAAGAGCACAGCCAAAACGAGCAATAGAATTAGAAAAGCAAATAAAAAAGGAAGAAAGTTAATGTACAAAACAAGAAAAGGAAATAGAAAAGAAAGAGAAACAGAGTAAAGGGAAAAAGGTAAAGGAAGGGTTACTACCGTATAGAGAAATAATAGAACAGATGACTTCTTTAATGCCAGAATTAGAAGAAGAAGGACATCAAGATCTTCCTCCCAGTACGAAAAGAAAACTTCGATTTCAATCATCAAAACCAGGAACAAAAACATATCCGAGCGAATCTATGGAACAATATATAAGAGAAGAACGTGAAAAATATCGGAAAAATTTAGAGAAATTGCGGGACGAGGAAGACGAAAGGAAAAGAAGAGAAGAGGAAACACGAAAAGATTTAGAAGACTTAGGAATATTTGACGACGAACCAAAACCCCCTCCTACCGGAAGCGGTTTTACTATTCAAGGAAGCGGTCTTATTACTTGCCCAAACTGCGTTCTCTCCGATGTTAATTGACTGGAGGTTATAATTGGAGGAAAACGAGCTGGTAATAATTCCCCAGAGATAATTAATGAAGCAGTTGATATTTGTAAACGATTATTTACAAGTGGTATCATGGATATTAATGTGTATCGGTCTCTCTTTAATGAAATCGCCGATGACTACCACAGTGATTAAATGTAATTAGATACAGTTACTATAATAAGATGATCGTACATAATACTCAACGTGGACCGACCATGGTCAGGGTAATAAATTCACGATTACCAGTATACAAAACAACCTACGGAGATGGATTAGGTGATGTTGTTCAAGGTCTATTTAGAACGATAGCCCCAAAAGCAATACCGATTGCAAAGCAACTGGGAATGAAAGCTATTGATGTTGTTCGTGAAAAAGGTATTGGTGCTGTCGGTGATGTTGCTAGTAAAGCATTTTCAGCAATCAAGGAAAGACTAATACGACGAAAACCTCAGCCACCAGTGAAACTGGCCAGCACTGAAGTGATGCCCGCAAATATTGGTAAAATAATAAATCAAACTGCGAATCAAAAACTAGAAAAAGTTGGCTGATGTACCACTATCAGAAAATCATATAATCACGTTAATGTCAGTCTGATTCCTGGTCAGATTAAAAGACTACAATCAGCATCAAAAAATAACTGCGGAATAAAAATATCTCTAAAAAAAGAACAAATGAGTGGTGCAAATAAATTATCGTTGACCGAGCGTCAGTTCAGAAACTTCAATGAAGCCAAAATATCAAATAAAGGTATAAAACTTAATCTTTCTGTGGGCGCTATCAAAAATATTGTTAAATCTGGTGGTATATTTCCACTTCTTGCAGCTATACCAGCATTAATTGCCGCTGCAGCCCCAGCTGTTGCAAAAGCAGCTGCGTTAGGCGCTGTTGGAACTGCTGCTTCAATGGCATTAAAGAAAGCAACGGGTCAAGGAATAAAATCTTACAAGAAATAGGGAAAGGGTCTAAGACTACCAGGAACTTATTTAAGATCGGGAAGAGGATTAAGACTACCAAGGACATATCTTTAACTCTGCCTATATCTAATTTTGATTTACTTGATGCTGCTGAAAAATTAAAAATAAAACACTTCAGGGTTTTTTATGCGTGATCAATTACCAAAAAAAAACAAAAACAATATTGAAACAGGCATTATTAATCTCGATAAAAGCTCTGGTCGTGGCACTCATTGGGTTGCATATGCAATTGATCCACGTGGAATTATTTATTTTGATTCATATGGACTAGCACCACCAAAAGAATTTTTAGAATATGTTAGCAGCATGCAAAGTATTCCAATCTGGTATTCAACGCTACCAACACAAACATTAACGGATCCACCAATATGTGGTCGTGAAGTACTCGCTGTACTTGATGCTGAATCAAAATCAACAAAACCACCTCATAAAGCTGTACATGATTATACTACGTTGTCACATTTAAACAGATATCGATAAGTATAATGGTAGATATTTACGGAATATCAACGACTAAAACTAAAACAAAAAAGCACTGCCAGAAGATTTACTCAAGCGAGTAACAAAACAGATCAACGACGAATTATCTGACATGCTCAATCTTGCCAATGTTGATCCAAATGAACTTGTTGTATTTCAAAACCGTGAAAGAAAATTGAAGACGAGTAATATCTCAGTCAATGATATTATTCTTCGTAATCGATCATCGCGAGAAGGTCTTATTGCTATATACGACAAAGATGGTAAACTTGTTCCTAATGTTGTTAGTCCACCATCAATTCGAGATAGTATAAGTGAGCGGGTGTTAAAAGCCGGCGATATAATGAATTACGCCATTAACATGAATAACAATAAAATTATTACTGTAGGAGAACCAGCAGATGATCTCGACGCTGCAACGAAGAAATATGTAAACGATCAAGAATCTAAGTACATAGTACCCAACGGTGGTATAATGCGTGCATTTCTCAACATGAATAATAATGGTATTAATAATCTCAGAACACCAGAATTAGATTTTGATGCTGCAATAAAAAAATACGTCGATGATAGCAATATCCCGACGGTGACATCATTAACAACAATCAATGATGGAATGACCACATTTAGAGCTGAATTCTCTAATCACGTACAAACGTTCCTAAATTTTCGCAGAAACATAAACAGAACCATTAACGATTTTTTTGGGAAGTCCACCAGATGTTGATATTAAACTCGTCGACGTTAACACGAAACTTAATGACATTGTCAGTGGAATTCCTAATATGGTTAGTAAAACTAATCTGATTAAAATTCCACACAAACAAATTAACAATATAGTGTACACAGTAGCATCAGGATCATCAACATGTACACCGCGCGATAACAGTCTCGAACATACCGCAGAAGTAACTGGGTTATACATGCTGTCCATGTATGGTTTGGAAATTACTGCGGCCACTTCATCATCACCGAATGTACATTATAATCCTCTACTGGTGATGCTAAATAAGAACACCAAAGAAACATTTACGTTGACATCAACGGAAATGCCTCCGAGACGTTACTGGTGGTGTCTGGAATTCGTAGCTGAAACTCCTCAATTAATTACTTAATTAAATGACAACGTCAATAAGTATAATGAATCAAACCTCAATCAACGTTCAACGTCACAGATACAATCAAATATGTGTCAGGTTGAACTAATAAATATCATTGACGATTATACAGTAAAAGTAAAAAAAAATATCGCAGACGTATGGTTGTCATTGATATAATTGTTTACTCAGTTTCTGCTATTATTGCTGGAACCGGATTATTATTATCAACAATAACAACGACAGCGCCTGCAGTTGTAACAATTGTCATTTCATCTTCAACGACTATCGCAAGCATTCTCAGCATTATCTCTAAGAAGATATCTGCATGTACAAATGATAAATTACACGAGTATATAATGAAATTACATACAGTAACAACAGCTTATTCTAAACTATCGTCATATCTTTCGTCGTACCTCAGCGATTGTAAAATATCTGATAAGGAGTTTGCAACGATAATGAAAACCTATGATGAAGAATTCCTTGACAATAACCAAAGCGACAAAGTGAAAGACTGAATTCCCGACTTAAAATAATAATAACAATAAAAATAATGTTAACGTCCTTGACTGAGTCAAGAGAATTATTACAACAGATCGTCACTAATACAGCGCCGTCAAAAACTACTATGATATCATTAAGTTCGACCGATCCTGAGTTTAGAATTAACTTTCCAACCGCAATTCCAGCAAAATAAATAGCATTAACACAATTACGAGTTTATTATAGTTGGCCAAATATTAGATCAAAACCATTCAGTGGACTACAACCGGATAATTCATTAGTATTTGCGAATAAAAATAAACCTCATGGAACTCCTGATTGGCAAGTAGTCAGTATTCCAACGGGCAGTTATCAAATAGAACAGATCAATGATGAATTCCAACGCAGGATTAAATCCATTACAGGAAAAAAATCAAAGATTGCAATTACCGTTCACGAACCAACGCTGTCATCAGCGATTGAAATAAATTCCCCTGATTATTCTGTAGACATTTATCAGTCTTCGATTAGATCAGTATTAGGATGGCCTGAAGTTGTACCAATTTACATAGGTCCACCAGAACCAAAACGATCTGATTTCGTTACAGATAAACGGATATTTATAAGTCTTCCAGAATATCGAAAAAGTAATAAATATCCATGGATAGGACCTCCTGGAGGAGAAGGACTTGATAGATTTATAGATGGAACAACACAACATTTTTTAGATGTACCTGTAAGTAAAAAAAAAATGAAAGAGAACTTGTTTTCTTGGATACGGAGAGTGTTCTGAATACTTTAAGAGATTTGGACATCCATCACACGAGATGACCAGAGTTGCGATAAACGGACCCTTACCAGATTTTGACTTAACCGGATTTCTCCTATATAGAATCATTTGAGTTTACGGAAAATCTCCATCCGATTACTTATACTTGGTTTGGAAAACATTTTTCAGAAAAATGTTGGGTTCCAATAGTACTATTACGATATGTGCTCGATAATAAAATATTGATATCATCGAAGGTAAATGAAGCGATTATATCGTATCCTCCACAAAGCAATTTTGGTTACCAGAACCGGATAGATTTAATATTGATGATGTTAGGAAAGAATTTCCTGATCTTAAGCGAAGATGATATTGTTAAAATTGCTGATAATATATCTAAATGCAGGAAAGAAAGCTCTGAGAAATTTGCAAAAGTAATAATGTGTGGCGATCATGGTCAACCACCACCCTTCGTCGGTCAATCTCCGCATGAGTGGTTAAAATCATTTGTGGACTATTACGAAGAAATAAATGATGATCATAGAGCTATTGATGAACCTCTGAAAGAATTTAAAAGATTAATCAGACTACAACCAGATAGAATACAATGTGAGATAATGCGTAAAGTAATTCCAGAAACTCCTGTGAATGATTTTTGGAATTTATGGAGACCAAATGATTTAATAGTTGCGAGTAGAAAGATAGTTCGTGATGAACTGCAGAAGAAATTATTTCTGTTACATAAAGAAAAATTTTCAAATCTACCTGTACCATTGTGTTATCGCCCAGCAGATACTCGACGACAGAATATTGAAGTTGAAATTCCAGGAACAAATGAAAAACAAAATCTTGTATTGAATGATATTGTTTTAGTTAATATTGATGTTGCTGAGAGCGCATTAACGATGGACAAATCTCCATGGAAATTAGGATATGCTATAACAATTCATTCGTCACAAGGACTAACTATTTCTGATACAAATATCTGGGTTGTCGATGATAGAATCGAATGGTCAAATTTAGTTTATCTCGCAGTGTCTCGAGTCAGAAGAATATCTCAACTGCACAGGGTTATTATGAATTTTACAGAAAATAATGATCAAACTGCTAGCAATGACGTAATAAGAAAAAAACTATTTGGTTATAAGCAATGTGATAAAAAAATAATCGCGATTTTGATATTGATACTGAATTAATTATGACACTGAAGCAACGGCAGAACAATCATTGTGCAAGTTGTGACTGTAATATGCTAAAGGAATGTTCGAGTAATAATCCAAGACAGTTCACCGTAGACAGAATTAATAGTGATCTTGGTCATACACGTGATAATGTGATGCTGACATGTCTTGAATGTAATCGACGTACAGGTGCTAGTTTACAAAAGTGAACGCGGTGGTAATTGTGTGTCTTCAGGAATTATTTTTAATTGTTCACGTACAAATCCACGTTGAGGAGCAGTTGAATCTAGTCTGTAGATTGCAGGTCTACCCGTAGATCTAACCACGCTAGAAATTTTATGTGTGGTCACACTCCAGATAGGATCAGTTGCCCTTTTTTTACCACCTTCAAGTTCACCAGGTTCATGTAAATATCTTACAGTCACATTACCTACTACTGGTTGAGAAGAAGATTCACGTCGTTGTCCGTAGCCGTCGCTACGGGGTGTATATCTCTTTGTAATTGCATTAGCAGGCTTCATAGAAGATGCACGAGTAATTTCATTATTCAAAGCAGCTATCACACTTGGATATCTTGCAACCCATTCACGAGATCTCTCCCCCGACTTAAAGTCAGTGGATATTTCCTTTGCATATTGATATCCAAATAACCGCTTAGCAAGTGTTCGATTAAATCGTTCAACGATTGCCTGATCACGATGAATTTCAGTGTGTCCTCGTCTGATTTAACGTTATGTTTGTTCATCAACGATAATACTGCACCAAGAAATTCCTTACCAGGATCAACCTATAATAGCTGTGGCCATCGCAAGGTTCCTCGTTGATAAATTCGTTCGATCGCAGATGCAACTTCATTTGCTGTCTTTGTTGACAGTGGTTCTGCTTTTTTATATCTACTTGCAACGTCAACGACGGTTAACGCGTATTTATATGTGCGTGATTGACGTCTACCGGTTTTAATAGTATCATGTGGTAAAAAAAAAATATCTGCTTGATGAACTTCATTAGGGGTACTGACATCAAAATGTGCATACTGAATTGTTTTAGGTGGTGGTAGATAAATTTGCCATATTGCCTGTCGTGCTAACCACGCTGCAGCAATAGCACGTGAGACTTTTGCTACTTCAGCAAGTTTATTAATCGCTGCTCTGCCCCCCCCCCCCACCAAACATCCTATTGGACTATAATAAATGGACTCCATTATAATAACCATATAATTAATTACCCAGCTCCTAGCATTATTTTACCTTTCATAGCAGTTTTTATTAGAAAACTAGCGAGTTTTTCTCTGAGAGATTTATCGGGTATAGAATTTAACGCATGAATCAATTTCACATCTGCGTGATGCCGTTGTTGTAAATCTTTACTTTTATACGCAACATCATGAACATGACACGCTTGATCAATCTTATTTATTGGATACTCTCCAACTCGCGGTTGATCTTGATCATCAAGTCGGATATCAAGTCGGGTTCCAGGACCACAATTATTGTATCCAGGAAGATGTTTCTCACCAGGGTATTTAGCCCATGGAGCTCCTGGCAATTTCCCTAATGAAGCAGCGATATCTCCACCTTTAACTGACAAGTCAAGAGGAATAAATTAATATTTTTTGTGCCACATTTTACACATTTGTACGTCTTGTATTTTTTGTTATTATCGTTGTCAATCCACTGGTATGGGTCGGTGCTCTGCATCTCACACAATATAAACTCATATTATTTATTATATGGATATAATTGACTTCTCAGCGACACGAAAACAAGAACCAGTAAGGCACCATCCAGCACTACCAAATTCTATTAGAATGATTATAATAGGCCCATCTGGATCTGTTAAGACACAATTATTACTTAATCTGATAATGCGATGGTTCAAGTGGAATAAATTATATTTAGTAGCACCATCTGTAGATGATCAACGATGTTATGAAGTACTTAAAGATTTTAATAAAAATGCAAAATTATTGGACAAAGACGGAAACGATATTATTGATTTTATCACCGACAGTGATGAAGCTCCATCTGTAGATGACCTAGATGGATTTATTAATAACCTCGTAGTATATGATGATGTGATGCTGGACAAACAAAAAAATCCAGGTCGGATATTTTCCAGAGGCAGACATAAAAATACTGACGTGATTAATGTTACTCAGCGATACACACAAATACCTAAACTGATCAGAGACAACTGCAATATTTTAGTTGTGTTTAATGGAGTAGATAATTATACCTTACAAAATATTTATTATACCTGGTGTTCAGGGGATATGGACATGATTAAGTTTAAAAACTTCTTTTCAAAATCACAAGCTGTTCCGTTCGGATTTATTACCATAAATTTACATGACCCAAGATCCAGGTATCGTATAGGTCTGGATAAAATCTTTGGTTAATTACTACGGCAGCAGAGGAGGTGAACGACCAAAATTAAATGACCCGGCGAGTAAACGATTCGATTAAAAATTTGAAAAAAATACATCAACGATGGAGTAAAAACAAATGAGCTAACCCAGAAGATTGGATGTTATTGTGGTCTGTTTTCCACCGTATGGAAATATGCTTAGAGGCTTCAGTTTAACGTTATTGGCCTTCTTTTCAGCCCTTACAGGAACCTTTATTTTTTGTAAATAAGGTCTCCAGCAAAAAGGTCTTTTCACCTCCTCTGATGCTACACATGAAATACTTACATAGATATTTAGCCATCAATACATACATACATACATACATACATACATACCGTC
>JAECUM010057703.1:0-17944 GCA_016617855.1 Megalonaias nervosa
TATATATATAAACTAGTCCCTGCATTAGTGACATGTATTCTAAACGATAACAATGGCCCAACCTATCGATTTGGAACCTTGTTCTTAATTTAAGGGAGTGGGATATAATTGATTTTTATCAATGTTTCAAAATAGAATACAAGAGGCAAGTAAAGATGTGTCTTTTTCAGAGAGGTGTGAAAACTTTAATGATGATAAACACATGAACACTACCTTAAAAGCAACAAAAACGCTTGTACCTTGACATCTTACAACGGTTATGTAATCCAGCTCCACCACTGAGAAAAGAAATACAGAAGAAAGCAACACGAGGAACTAAAACTCTTTTTTCTTTTGTTTTCATAATTGAACTGTGTGTGTGATTTGGAATTTTAACGTAGCTTTAACAAGTTTTCGGTCATATCGTTATTTTGTCTGCAGTGTGGCAGTTTATAGTGATGTGTAACAATGGGGGAGTCATACCACAGACATGTAGCATCATGTTCCACCCAGTCACAATATCATGACACAAGGACGAGCAGTCCTAATACTAACCTCCTAATGCTGAGCGCCAAGCGAGATAGCTGCTAGTACCATTTTGATAAGTCTTTGTATGACTCGGCTGGGGTTCAAACCCACGACCTCCCGCATCAGAGGCGGACGCTCTAACCAGTCCTTATTGAACGGTAATAAACAAATCTAAGAATTTAAATGTCATTTTCGCTAGTACAAAGTTGTTTTTCAAACGAAAGTTACAAGTGTGATGAACATGTTAGGATAAGCTAACTCATATAACTAAGCTCTTTTCCTTGCTACTGTAGAAAAACAACCTAAATGCTAGAAAATATTAAAATTGAACTGTATCTAATTAAGAGATGCTTTAGTGGGACATTTTACCACACCGAAGCTTTCTCTTTGAGTTAATTATTCCATGAAGAAGATAATGTAGTTTCCAAGACAAAATTGTATTAAATCGAAGCACGAATTTGTGGTGATCCTAGACTTTTTATATACGGAAGCCCTTCCTCGTTATTCACGCGTCTACCCTTTAGGATACGTTGTGTACCTTAGAGGACACACACGACATAAAATAAAAAGAAAGTTTTAATGTGTACGATTTTTTAGAGACTGCATATCATAGGAATTAATTTTAAGCAGGTTGCACTTTTTTGTTGTACGTCTTAGGCTATTTAAACTTTTATATCCTAACATACAATCCACATCGAAGAACAATGATCTTAATATAACAAACTGTTAATATATTGCAAATAACAATAATCATTTGCATTTTATTTAAATAAAAATCATTTAATGTGGATAATAAAAGAGCAAACAAAAACTAAAATTACATTTCTTTAATCCTGTTCAATTATTATCATCAGCACAAGCAAAATGTACTGTCTTGACAAAGAAAAGTGTGCATCGATGGAAACGTTGATTTTATAGCATTATTTGTTTCTTCTGAAGCCATTCTGTCAAGTCAGCAACTTTCACTAAAAAGAACAATGTATATGCCTAATTAATAAATGTATGTTAGTTATACAGTCCAGTAATCAGTTTTTTATACAGTCCATTAATCAGTTTTTTTATATTGTCCAGTAATCAGTTTTTTTATACAGTCCAGTAATCAGTTTTTTTAATACAGTCCAGTAATCAGTTTTTTTATACAGTCCATTAATCAGTTTTTTATATTGTCCAGTAATCAGTTTTTTAAATAGTCCAGTAATCAGTTTTTCATACAGTCCAGTAATCGTTTTTTTCATACAGTCCAGTAATCAGTTTTTTATATTGTCCAGTAATCAGTTTTTTTTATACAGTCCAGGAATCAGTTTTTTAAACAGTCCAGTAATCAGTTTTTTTTATACAGTCCAGTAATCAGTTTTTTTTCTCTGAGACGGTTTTATTGTCTGTAAACCAGTAAATGTAGCGCTCTATAGCTGGTTGTCACATTGAACATAGGAGATACATTTAGAATATATGATAGTCACTCCGTGGTGACAGGAGTTTATATTAGTACAAATAAGATTGGTTTTAGTTAGCTTATTTATTTGTTTTATTATTTAGTTATTTATTTATTGTTGCTTATCTTTCACTGACTTGAAGTGCGCGACAATAATCCACCTTTTCTTAACTTGACAAGTAACATGGAAATGTATTTTACAGTGACACTCGGTGTCACTTGTTTATTTAATGACACACTTTTGTCTGAGTCATAATAGTTGTGTCGTTGTTTGTGCACGATTTAGCATGTTCTTTTGCTATTTTGGAAATAGTCCATAGTATTATTAAACACGACTCCCGTCTTGTCCAAAGAACATATCTAAGAACACACATGCACATGTAGATTTGATATTTACTTTCTTAAAGACATGGTGTCAATTTTGGCAAATATAAAAGTGTCACAACTATAATATTTGAAACTGCTAGGTGTCGACCAAACAATTGTATGAAAATATGCCATAATAAAACGTAACAATAGCAACGTATTCAGAAATTTCTTAACAGGAATATGTAAAACGGACCGAAAACTTATTACGAACTGTGGACTGATCTTGATATGTTTAAAAATGGCTCCGTATAAATTGTTCAGTAATTTTCATGACCATTTCTAGGCCATTATTTAAAGTTTTACGTGACAACGATATTGTTTTATACATGCAAATGTAGGCATATACATAACTTTCATCAACAGAAATCGAATTTCTTTACAAATCATAGAGAAACCACTGTAACAGTCAATTCTTTCTCCCTGCTGAAAGTTTCCCCAGGGAAAGAATTGGCTATCCGATTCTCCCACCCCCACCCTCCCAGTTTTTTTTCCCTACCTATGATAAGTTAGTTTCCCCTTTAGTTATTTCTTCCCTCTCAACCAAACAACCAATTAACTTCTTTTCATTAATGGACTCTTTAGTAAAATGATTAATGCACACATGTGAAATATCATACATGTAATGGGTCACTTAACAAAGGGGAGGGGACAGAATCAGCTAGTTAATTCTTTCTCCCCTACAACCAAATATTTTCATTTCGTTGATGAGCTCTTCGGTTATACGGCCAACAAGTAAAATATCATTCATATAATGGGTAACTTAGTAAACGGGGTGGGGGTGGGGTGGGGGACAGAATCAGCTAGCCAATTCTTTTCTCACTACAACTAATTGGTTTCTTTTCATTAATGGGCTCTTTCCAAATCTGCTTAAGGCCCACGTGTGAAATATTGTACATGTAATGGATCAAATAACAAACTCTCACATAGGGTTGTTATTTTTTTTAAAAGAGCCTTTACATTAATAGAGATGATACAGGTTACAATTTCAGACTAATAACCTTTGAGAAATCACTTACATGGAATACGACAAGTTTTAATTAATGTTCCTGCTTCTTCTTATCAACTTAACACTACATTAAAATGGTCATCTGCAAGGTTTTGTAAATAAACTCCAGTCTGAGTGAAAGTGTCCAAGGGAAAGGATGCTGGGTACCGCAACCAATCATAGTGCTTAACTCCTTTGGAATTTGATCCAATAGCACTATACACATACATGTCTTTGGATAACAGTGATGCTGCACCCATAATCTTATCAACAGCTGCCCACACAGAATCTGACTCCATATT
The DNA here is from genome assembly GCA_016617855.1 of Megalonaias nervosa. Classification (NCBI taxonomy): domain Eukaryota; kingdom Metazoa; phylum Mollusca; class Bivalvia; order Unionida; family Unionidae; genus Megalonaias; species Megalonaias nervosa. The sequence continues at coordinate 3,596 of JAECUM010057703.1, forward strand.
ACTGTCCTATAAATACTTATTTACATTGTTGTTAAGGTAGTTGCTAAGCATTTTAGTAACCATTGTGGAGTGCATATGCCTGACAGTACTATTACGGTAAATGTTGCAGCTCTTTTCGTTTCCTGAAATTGCAAAGCTTATAGCTCTAAACATACAATTACCATCACCTCGTACAATTTGCAATTTTGTTGGCGATGACAATGTTTTATGTAAATTATACTTTGCTTGCTTCATAAAGGTGATTTGCATTTTCATGCAGCTGTCTTTGCATTGGTTTTCTGTAGGTCGATTCAAGATATTATGACTGTTTTTGTTTTCATTGTGTCCCTAGGGCCTTCTTGGAGGTCTTGTTGGTAATCTTTTCAAATTGTTGTTTTGTTTGAATTTTAAGAACTTTAGGCGGATTACTATTACTTCTATTACTTATTGTTGGAGGAGTTAATGTACGATCTTGTCTTTTTGTGTCTTTTCAGTTGTTCTTTTACTGCTTTCTTGGAATTTGTGGCATATTTGGTGGTGGTGGTTTTTGTCACAGCTGGTCTTCTTGTATACAGTTTCAGATGGATACAATGATAGATGTTAGCAGCTTGCCACTACGTTCATTTTGCAGTCCTACCCTGCCCTTTGTAAGAACATCTTTAACTACGTAATGACCCACCGATCCGAGTCCCAGTTTGCAGCCAAATCTCCTTATTTTATTGGCTTTTCTTCATAAGCACAAGGGCTCCCTTTTGAAAGGTTTTAAAGGATTTATTTCTTTTTTCGAAATTTCGCTTTAGACGGATCTGTGCATTTTTAATGTTTTCTGTTACATTTTGACCTCTAAACTCCCTGTTTTTGTTAATGTTTGCAAACATTTGAACACCTGAGAAACATTCGTTGCAAACTTCCTATTGTTTTCTTTTTAATAAGCAATTTTAAATAAAATACTAAATTATTGAACAGATGCTAATAAAAACTGACTAATTGCGACAATCATATTTCTTCCTAGTGAGATAATTATTAAAACATATAAACCCCTTCAATGAAGAAAGGGCATTAATATACTTTTTGTTCATATGGTAGATTGTAATATAAATATTTATTTTAATATGGCTGGTTTCTAAAACAAATATATTCATTTTTGGGAGGAATTTGTTCTTATAAAATTCTGAAAATAAGTTAGTAACTGTTTTTATAAATTCAGTTCTGCTAATTAATTGTTCTAATGTATAAATGGTGTAACTGGAGGGGGGGGGATGGAATCACCTAGCCAATTCTTTCCCCGGGCGGGAAACTTTCAGATAGAGGGGGAAAGAATTTAGCTTGTTAATTGTTTCCCCCGCGGAAAGAATTGGCTAGAACATTCTTTCCCCAGGGAAAATAATCAGCTAGCCACTTCTTTCCCCTGGGAACCTTTCAGAGGGGGATAAATTTGACTACTACAACCACATTATGGAAATGCCCAGAGATGTCTGCCCACCTTCATTTTTGAGACAACATCTTCATTATGCGACTACCGTGCATGTATTTTACACAGCATGAAATGATTTTTCCTAAATTACAAGACCGCTCAGGCTATGAAAGGAAATAATCTTTTCTTGATCTTTCGGATACCCTGATAACCATGTTCAATATTTATTGACTAACCTAATTGTCTCATTGACTAACCTAAGTTCACATGATTTTAGACCAGAATTGTTAGCTCAGTTATTTTCAATGTTCTGGACCATACATGTTTCCACCGGAAAAATATCTTTGCATACAGCTTTGAATTAACGATTGTCGAATATTAACCTTCGAAATCAATCTATCATTATAACGTAAGTTTTTAAAAAAACTAACAGAATGAACTTCAAACGTACGCTTTTGAGAAGGCAGTGATGTCTGGTTGTTGTGATTTGTATTTTTAACGTAGCTTTAACAATGTTTCAGTCATATCGCTACGATGTCTGTAGTGTGGCAGTTTATAGTGATGTCTAGTACTGGGGCATCATGCCGCAGACATGTAGCATGATGTCCCACCCAGTCACATTATCCTGACACAAGGCCGACCGGTCCAAACACTAACCTCTTAATGCTGAGCGCCAAGCGAGGCAGCTGTTAGTACCATTTTTGTAAGTCTTTGATATGACTCGACCAGGGATCGAACCCACGACCTCCCGCATCTGAAGCGGACGCTCTAACCACTAGGCCACCGGAGCGGTTAATGTGGATGTTTTTAAAATTTGTTTCTAAGCTTGAAACATTATATCTCCACTTGGAAATTCATGATCTTTTGACATCAAGAATGTTTTAGAAAGGAATTTGACCTACATCATGGCTCCGTTATTGTGTCTTAGCTTTCGATATTAATGTCGTTTATTTCAAAATTACTCATTCCTACCTTAACATGCTAAGAGTATTTGACCGTATTGTTGTGTTCAGTTTTTAATTTGAGAGTATTTATTTAAATTATTTACTGGAATTAGAAAGTGCTCAGGCATATTTTTCGGACTAAACCATTATTTTGGAATTATAATGGATTTATTCAGGGACATTTTGAATTATGTCAGAGTGATGCACGAAAGACTGGTGGCACATTAGCACATTCGAGGCTAGTGGCACATCAGCACGTTTAATTCGGAACACCACAGGAATTCATTTGGAACTTTTTTCCTTTAGACTTGTAATATTATGTAGAACTTTGATTTAATTCACAATACTGTAAATTCTTTTTAGTTTTTCACTTTATATTGAAAGGAAATAGACTATGTGCTTGTTATTTTACAAACCCTGTTGGTTTTCATTCTTTTCAATGACTTAGGTTAAGATCATAGAGTTGTAACACTTATTTTATAATAGGTAAAAGTTCCTCGATATATGCATTTCGGTGTATTGAAGTTGATGGTTGAATTACCATTTTATTCATTTGATTGTTTAGTAGAGTTTCTGCTGTACTTCACTAAAGATTTTGAATTAATACGGTTGTAGTTTTGCAAATATAATCCCAGTGCGTAGACAAGGAACCTGCTTTAATATGAATGAAGGGTGGCTTTTGCTGACTTCAGTCAAAACTATATATTTGAAAGCCAGTTTCGTAGTAAAGCAGTTCATGTTTATTACAATGTGCATAAATAGCTAAATATTCAAAAATGAGTTTGGCATCGTCAGAGCAATGAATTTCATCATCAAACTAGATTTATCCAAAGTAAGGAAAGTTTCCAAAGATAAAAATTGATTTAATGTGGACATAGTGGATTTCTGGAGGCAATTATCTACAAGTAACTTTCACTCATAATAAGTCATATGAATATTATAAAATTTACTGTTTTCCTGATAAAGATGACAGATGATGCTAACGTATTTGACTAATTTACATTAACTGTTCTATAAAGTGCAAGTAGTTAATTAGACATAAATCAATTAACTGTGACATGAGAATGTGAAATTTTAATGAGAAAGATAAATAATGTATCTAAAAGAGATGTTTACCTGAGTAACTTCTATGAGAAATAGGTACATATTTTGACATTATTTTCCTTTCGATGCATGAATCTGCAAGACTCGTCAGACATATATGAACTTGATTGTGCACCTGGTCATTTTCATTTAAGGCGTACCATACCAAATATAGAAATCGCATGTCATACTGACTTTTCAAAGGTAAGGACTTTAGAACGAAGCAGTTCTGTTTCAATAAAGTAAGCAGATGTCTACAATTCGAGTGCAATTTGTATTGAAAACATTTTAAAACAGAGAGTACAATCGTTTAAATCTCTGGAGATGTTTTTCATAATTGTCAAAAAGTCAGGGAGACATGGATCATTTTAGGTCGTATTTGATGATATTCAACAACGACTGCGCTGATCTTCTGTTATATATAACCGGTTAGTAGATAATGATGAAATAGTAGAATCACTATTATTGTAACTCTCCTTAGTAGTAGTAATAGTAGTAGTAATAGTAGTAGTAATAGTAGTAGTAATAGTAGTAGTAGTAGCAGTATGGCGTGGCTGTTGTTACAAAATTATAATCTCTAGCTCTTTGTTTAAGAACATTTTTTTCCAGTAGATAAATAATTTTGATGTAAGATGATTATACTGTAAACTTACAGAATGTAAAGAAATGTCACAAACCTACTGACCCCCAAAAGAACGTGCTACTGAACATGGGGTTATATGGAGAAGAAAGTTTATTATGTATCAGCTGTGGTTGCTAAAGCAAATTGATTGCTTAAACTCTTTTGGGTTTCAAGTGCCTTGTAATAGGTGGCGAGTGCCTTGGAAGTTCTTTTTGTGAGGATCGAACATGTAGAAATGATATAATGTGTAGCGATGGTTTCTATTGCAACATGATGCCTTTCAGCAGTATCGGTATTTGCTGTTCTGTCTAGCTATAGATGACGTTATGGTCTTTTTATACAGTCGTCAATATGTGTTGCTATTAGACGTGGTTTCAATGGATTTATTTTTGTTTAACAAGTATGCCTTGGGTTTGTACTTTTATATCTGGCAGAAAGAGATCCCTGTTCTATATAGTCACATGCCTGTATCATTTATGTAGTTTATTTATTTGTTAGACAACAGTGTACATTGCCATGATTTGTTTTAGCTCACATTAAAATGTTTTATATTCTTTATGCAGAGACCAAAGATATATTTTTTAATTCCTGAAATAAAATTTAGTACATGAATGCACGTTTGTATTACTGGACGGTTTAGTCGTTTAATTGAACAATTAATTGCTTGCTTGATTGATTAATGCTTGTAATCCTTTTGATTTGACAGACGGTGGTATTGGCAGTTTTGCTATTTACTAAGGTTTCATTTCAGCAGCCTGATGGACCATGCACTTTTACTTCATTATGAAAGTGCTTTTAATCTATTGTTCTGACCAAAACATATTCTATTTTGTTTTTTGTTCGTGTTTAGTTTTTAAAGTGAATTATTTCATTTTGTTGCATCTATGGCAATATGCTCATAGTTTGTTTTTCTTTGATGCACTGGTATGTCTTTCGCGATCTAATGTTTCAGTTTCATCACGAATAGTAAAAGTTAAAAAACAGTAGCCGAATTGTGTGTGAAACAGAGTTATTATTATCGTATCCTTTTGTACAAGTTTACGATTTCTTTTCAACGTTTGTTCATTTTATGTACTAATACTGTGCCAAAGAATTCAGTACTGAAAACATGTACCTACCTGTACTAAAATGAATACACATTTAGTGTGTTTTGTCTCTATCAATCATGCATATTTTTAAACAAATCTGAGAATTATCGTTTCTCGTTAAACATCATTGTATACAAGTTAGAAGAAAGAATTACCGTGATTAAAAGCAGGACAAGATGATTTTATTGGATTATACCATCACAAGATAGATAAAATACGTTCAACAGAGTTTCATGAACTTATCGTTAATAAAGATAGTGGCTCGATGGACCCACTCCCATATGTTTACTTTGCAGCCTTGTAATAGAACAGGTATTTCAACCTCATTAAATGTTTATTACCATTATTTTGTTTTACCTTTTAACTCATCTCTGCTAGAATTACCACAAATTCCATATAACTTTGGTCAAAACATTTTTCATAGGCTTCTTATTTTTGGAATAAAGACCAGTATAAATCTAAAATTTTTAGGAAGATTCTTTCACATTATTAATATATATTTGGTAATGTCCACCACTGATTGTTACCATTATTAAGGGGGTGGGTTGGGGTGCTGACTCCTCTGTTGAATCTTCGTAGTTTAGGAAAGGGTTACTAGTTCCATGATAAAATATGCCATTTTTTATTTATCACCAGGATCTATCTTATTCTACATATATATTAGACAGAATACAACAACGCGAAAGACGGGATTCCGGTTTGATTACATCTAGTACAAACATCGTTTTCCGTAATTTGAAATACCACAAACATTATTATTTAAATGGCAGATAAGAACTTAACATGTTCCATCAAACACTCTGTTTTAGTTTCTAACTGTTGTAATGGATGTATTGGAATTCATCTTGCTGTTCGTCTTAATGCAAGCAAGAAATTTATCCATTGTTAATTACTTGAAGTGTTATTCATAATGGTTATGTGTTTGATGAATTAGTTTATGTGCCTAAATGAAATATGAAACATATCTTGTGCAAAAAGAATGTACAGTTTATCTTTTATTAACTTAACTGATTTGCAAAAAATTGATCAATAGCCTAAACACATTTGCAATCAGACATCCTTTATACATATTTGATTTTCTGCTGTTTCACTATCTAATAAATCGATTTGTATACATTTTAGGTTATTGTTATCTAAACGTATTAGAAATGTAGTTAAGGATAAATTCTGTTATGTTATCGATCTTCATTGTGTTCCTAAATTCATTAATAGTTTTATCTGGGTATTGCATGATTACATTTCTTAGGTGACTTAAGTTGTTGACTTGTGATGTCTTCTATTTTGATATTTTTCGTCCTTCAGGTTTCCTCACATCACCACATCCTTCATATTACATATGTCTCACCCACCAAACGCCCTACGTGATATACAATGAATCAAAAGATGTACGTAACGTCCTTCAATAAACTAGAAGCTAATCAACTTCTGTAAGAGTGTTTTATGCATTAGCCCTCCTGACCTTAACCTTCTTAATTTCTATTAATGATACCTTGTTACATTGTGTGTTTTCACAGAGACTGGTAACCATATATTTATGTATGCTATGAACTGTTGTACTCATTCAACTTCAAAATATGATCATAGCCGTAAGAAATTGTCTCTAATACACACTCTTCCGACTACATTGTTATCATCTCCTTTAAAATTTACATTGAACTATTGCAAAACGTTTGTGTTCACTATATCTCCAGGTGTAAGTTTGTATTTGTCCTCAAATTCCTGTTCTATACTTTTAACCAACTTTTTTAGTTCATCAGTCATAGTATTTATTTGCAATATTCTTTACTCACATTTGCTTAAATCGGTTTTGAACAGAACTAGGAACCACGAAGAATTTTTCAGGAAGTTTTGATACTGACGCATACAATTTTATAGCTAAACGAGAGGAAACTTTGAGAGGGAGGCCAACACAGGGGCATATATTTATCCGAGAGGCCAGTAAACATAACACAATCATACTGAACAAATGAAACAATATCCAGTCGACTTGAGAAATTACTTAAAGTCCTGAACGAAATGAAATGCTCCCCTGAGAATTGTTGGATGATTCGCAGTCTCACAAAGAAATAAATATACTTAACACATTCACATACGCTATGAAATAACTTAAACATAAAATACACGCCGTTGATCTCATTAATGTCGTGTCATAAGAAGATTCCCCGTGAATTTCCGGACACATATTACTGACGGAAGGTAACGATGTATCGGTACAGTGAAAAAGTACCGTGTTACGTACTACAGGAAAAACTACCGTGGTAAACCGGCATACCGGCAATACCGCGCACATTTAATTTTGAAAGTGTCTGTATTTCCTTCTATTGTTGATTTAACCGTTTCAATTCATCACATTGATGTAAGGGTCTGTATGGATCTGTTTCGTTTGCAAACTTTGTACCATGTTACTGCAATCTTTGTTTAATTATTTCAACCTATTATCTAATTTGTCAATATTTCCTTTATACCACATCAATATTATCTATTAGTTCTCAAAGTATTTATATGCATCTGACTTTTGCAGCAGTAAAATTCATTTCCAGTGTTAGTAAAGTTGTCGCTTGCATAAGTGAGACTCAAGTCAGAGTATCATCTCATAGATCAAACCTATTCTGTATTTTTTATTTTTCCTTATTTTGGGTAAGTCACTCTTTCCTGTGCTGTGACAAAGTGTTAGTTTTAGCGGTTCTCTTACCGTTGAACTTTATTGACACCTTTAAAATCAGTAACTACGTTTTTATTTACTTCATAGTTTTGTTGTATTTTCATAGCTGGGTCTTTCTTACCAGTTGAATTTGGGATTCTAAAATATTATTCTACATTTCTAGAGATTTTGGTAATTTCTCCAGCTAACGTCCTCTTGCATATATCTCTAAGTTTATCTTTAGTTCAGTTGGTTCTTAAATATTGTTGAATATTTGGTATTGTATCTGTCATTCTGATTAATCCTTTCGTTTAGTTTGCAGTTCTTATATATTATAAGACAAGGTAATAAATCACCGCTTAAATACGTCATGTACTTCTATGATATTTTTGTTTTCTGTTCTCGTTAGTATCTTTTGTATCATTTCAGTTTTAGAATATCTTTTAGTTCCACTCCGCCAAAGATCTTAATATTTTGTCAGTTTGTTCTCTCGATATATCCTTACCTTTCAAAATAAATTATAATCCTTTAATGTTTCATCTATAGTGTAAACAATGATTTACTCTTCAACAACAACCACATTTGAACTTTATCTGATAAACAAAATGATTTTCCATTTATGTTGTATCCCTTTATTGCATTGTTGTAATTGTACGCTTCTTTACAATTTCATTCTCTGTTATTTTCTGTCCATCTTCAAACATGTATTTTGCTGTTCTTCCGTATATTGGGTTCTGCGTAATAAGCTCTCATCCGTACTGCAGTCTGAATTTGTACTTGGTAACATCCAGTTCCTTATAATTATTTTCAGCTTTTAAATATCTTCTGCTAAATTGTCTGTTTCTATTGGCGATTGGGTTGGAAACACCGATAGTTATGTTTCTTGAGATTAAGGATTGAAATGGTCTACATTTATACTACAATTTCTTGAACAGTTCGGTATGCTTTCTTAAGAATAATATAACTGCTTCTTATTGAAGTGACCTACAAGTAATAACAGTTTTGAAAGTATAGCTCTCTGAGTACAAGAATATCACAATCTGTCAGGTAAAAGATGTTATTTGTGATACTAGTATCATCATGTGCTCCCCTGGCAGTTGTTCCAGGCTCTTGTTTTAGCTTGTTTATATTTTATACATTTTTGTCAACGCATTCTCAAGAAAAGAGATAACCATAATGTTCGCTAAACAATCTTTCTAGTTTATGTTCATTTCTAGAGTACTCGCCATTCAAAACGAGACAGCAAGACGAATGATGATGAGTGAAGATGAAAAGTTGGAGGAATATCAAGAAGAGGCATGGAGTCTCATATCAGAAGATAACATTCTGAGAGAATATTATGAAGACTTGTGCGACAATTCCTTACCTCTACTGACTGATCTGGAACCCAAACGCAAATATCAGCTCGCTTGCAACAGTGTACGATGATTATTCATGGTTAAACGACCTACTTGACAGAAATTTGGAAGAAAAAAAAACATTTTTGAATTGATAATTTATCATTACCTGTGAGCGAAAAACAAGGGAAATGTATACCTGTAAACTTCATTAACTTCTTACGTACAGTTCATATACTGCCTCTTGCAATCCCGTGGTTCGTGCTAAAGATCTACTTCTCTATCGCAAACCTAAAACGCTCAAGCCTATGCCATCAACAGCCATCGAAAAGGAACTTATTGGGTAGCGGTCTACGTTCATAACGATTACAGATAGTACTAATGTGATCCTAGGAACACCTCCTTGGAAGACGACATCATTGACTTTATGAGGCGAAATTGTGGATCTATTTGACTCAATAATGTGAGATTACAAGGATTAAATTCCATTATGTGTGCACGAATACTGTTTGTATTTTCATCATTATTGGGTTTCCTTTAGAACGTTTAATTACTTGTTTGGATCGCGAGTCCTGTACAAATAATGATAAACAAGAAAGATGGTCTTGTAAACATTATGAATATCTCGGGTCTTTAGCTAAGAAGCGAAGGGTGCATAGATGGCAAGACAGGGCCTTAGCTTATTTGCGCTAGCTTTGACCCATGTCTAAATATTGTTTGTTTTGTTTGTATTTGTGTTAGAGAAACTTCTCTTTCTTTTTAAACATGTTGATTTTTGAAAAATAGCGATGGTGTAGTCTTGTTTTTATTGAAAACATGACAAATACATGTTGATGAGTTAAGATGAAAATTTGCTCTGGAGGCCAAACGCAACGATCAGCTCTCTTGGAACACAGTACGAAGATAATTCTTGGTTAAACGACCTACTTTACAGTAATTGAAAGGAAAAAATATCATTGTTCAACTGATGACTGATCATTACCTGTGGGCAACAAATACGAGAAATGGATAGGTGGAAACGTCATTAACTTTTTATGCACATTTCACATGGAGCTTCTTGGAATCGCGTGGAGTGTGCTAAAGATCCACTGCTCCATCGCTCATCAACAGAGACAATAGCCATCGAGCAGGAACCCATTGGGTAGCCCTCTGTGTTCATAACAGTTACAGGTTGGACTATTTTGATAGATTATCTCCTCTGTCTGAAAGGCGACATCATTGACTTTATGAAATGAAATTCTGCTTCTATTTGATTCAATAATGTGAGATTACAAGGATTAAATTCCATGATGCATTGACGAATATTGTGTCTATTTTCTTCATTAACGCAGTATTGGGTTTCCTTTAAAACATTAAGTTACTTGTTTGGATTTCGAGTCCTGTACAAATGATGATAAACAAGAAAGATGGTCTTGTGAACATTATGACTATCTCTGGTCTTTAGCTCAGAGACGAAGCGTGCATAGATGGCAAACGTTATTTGTGCCAGGTTTGACCCATGATTAAATATTATTTGTTTGTTTGTATTTGTGTTAGATAAGCCTCTTCCTGTTTTTTAAAATGTTAATCTTTGAAAACAGAAGTGGTTTGCTCTTGTTTTCTTTATTCAGAACAAAAATAATATGGATATTCGTTTTCACATTTCTCTGAATCGATCTTATAATCTTATGTCATTAAGTATAATGTGTGTAAAGCTCTCCTACCCTTTTGGTTGGTTAGTCAGCGTAGAGATCTTCATCACTTCCAAAGCGTGTTGGATAGAAATAATGATGTGGGTGTTGGTTAGTATTCAAGAACGTGCGTATAATAATAATAATAATAATAATAATAATAATAATAATAATCATAATGTGGACTTAGTACATCGCCTAATTTTTGGAAGCTCTAAGCGCTTTACAATATTAAATAACAGATATAATAATATACGACGACAAGATTACAACAACAAATACGATGAAATTACAAAACAAAAACAAGTAGACAATAGTTAAGGGAGTAAACAATATTGTTGTCGAAATAGGCGAGTTGTAAGAGCACTCTTGAAAGAGATCACAGTGTCACTGTGTATAAGATCAATGGGCAATCCACGTAGTTGAACCCTGGTACACAAAGAGAACGTTGTTTGTATGACTTCTTTAAAAAGTGGGAACATTTGAGAATATGAGTGTCAGAAAAGGAGTGAGTATATAAATTTGGTGTGCACATGAGTGAGGTGACTGGAACCTGTCAACGAAATGTATCATAGTGAACAGATTTTGTGTTAGATTGTGGATCGAAATTGAAGCCAGTGAAGATCAAAGATCAGCGAGCGAGGTGTTCTCACTTCTTCGTAACCTAAGGATGAAAAGAGCAACCGTGCTTTGATTTTTTGAAGTTTCTGTAGTAAATACTGAGATGACTCCTACAAGAGCAAATTACAAAAGTCCAGTCCTGAAGATACTAAGGAGCAAACAAGTGTTTAGTGGCATCAACCAAAAGAAAATTGCGAATGGAGATGATGCTTTCATCCTTTCCTCTACATCATACCCTTTTTAAGTAGATATGGGTTTTAGACACTTCGCAAGGTGTTTTGGATAGTGTGTATGATGTTTTGTATGATATCGATGGTGTGTTGGATATTATGCTTGTGTGATGTCATCCATTATTTTACATCATACACTTTTCGTCTGATAGTATATGTGGGGAATTTAGACACTACATAAGGCATTAAGCCATTTTGAACAATTTGATGAACAATTTGAAGATGATTTCCTGTCGTTCCCCATAAATGGATGTCAATCATTTATAACAATGTTGCCCTCGCAATGTTAAACCTATGGACCAATTTAAGAATACGATTTACTCTTCTCCCAATGCCGTCTCCAGCAATTTAAGCTATGGGCTCATGTTAATTTCCGTTTGTCTACCACTACCCTCAACTAACTAATAAGTTTTATATTTTTCAACCAAAGGAATAAACAAAAAAGGCAATAAAGCAACAAAAGTCCCCTAACATATCTCTACAATTAAAATAAGCCTGCGCCTGAATCCAATGAAATACATGACTCTTCATTTGTTTTGTAACCAATATTCTTCAAATCGTGTGCCATTGTGATCGTAGGCCCTGCCGTTCTGTTTGCATGACTTTTTTTTACCATCCAGCTACATTTGCATGTAAATGTTTATTCATAACTGGCTTCTGATATAAAAAGCAAAAGCTATCGAATTTCCACCATCACGTTTTTTGTTTATATGAGCACGACTGAAGTGTTTGATAAGACGTGTAGAGCTTTTCCATCTTTTCTGTGTTTTTCTGTCTTTCACGACCATTACATTTATATTTTTCGTTTGTATGCTGAACTGAATTTACAAACATTAAAGCTGTGATACAGATAACTGATAATTATCAGTCACTTTATAATGAAATTTTCCTGTGTTATTGTTTTATATGTTTTAAAGAGTGGCAAACACATTTCAATTTAAATATGACATGGGCAAAATTACATAATGTACACAACCTTCTTCTGTTAGTGATATGCCATATAAAATGCATTTTATGCATTTAGCAGGCAAATTTTGTTAAAATTATTATGATTAAAATAGGTAGTACATATGATACTAAATATATTGTATATAAACTTATAGTTTCTTGTCATGTTTTCTGACGATGCTTCATTTAGACAGGGAATGTAATAGGTGGTGAAACAAACGGAGAGAGACTGTCCAATTTGTCTTTCAAGATATGTGAAAATAATGTGTCATATATACCCTGACACAACCATACCTCGCCAAATACTTGTCTAAATAGAAGATTCTTTACTCGAGTGGCCCAAGTAATCTGTCCTTTATTAAAATTTAACTTTTTTCTCGACTCATCCACTTGATTGTATGCTGGCAAGAGATAATGATGCAACTCTCCATTTACATTTAAATAAAAAAATGAACATTTTTACTTCTGTACTGATAAAGAATATTCATAAATAAGTAAACTATTTCCTTATTTAATGATATTTTGTTAATAATATCGTAAATAATATGGTAAACGATAGTCATTTAAATTTATTGGAATTCATTTCAAAGAAATTAATGACACGTCATCTAGTGTGTTTACTGCATAATGTATTAAAAGATTATACACTTTTTATAATACATAATTCATATACAATGCACTGTTGCATAAACGAATGAATAAATGAATAATGGTTATATATATATATATATATATATATATATATATATATATATATATATATATAGAGAGAGAGAGAGAGAGAGAGAGAGAGAGAGAGAGAGAGAGAGAGAAGACATTCTAAATTAGAATGCATTATTCACATATTTTTCTAGGTATTAAATCTTCATTTCTGAGTAATTGAATTAGTTTGTACATGCCTGATTACTGCCAATAACAAGGGTCAATATGATTTTCTAAGGGATAGGTAGAGAGGACAGATTAAGACAAAATAATATTTAACTTCGATCACATTATTTTAGCAAGGATAACATATCCTTTCATGTCGTTCTTTTCCTAGGTGTCTATTAGTCTCGATATTTAAAGGATGTGAAGAAACCCTCGATTTACTTAAATTCTTTCTATTACTGGTATCAACAAATGCTCAAATAATCTGTTTCGAACATATCTTTGTTATCATCATACATATATGAAGTTTCCGAAGTAACTGCTCAACGCCAGTCAGAATGAAATATGTCTTTTAGTCTTTGGTTAAAAAGCGATAACAAGGAAGATTTATTATATGCTCATTTTTATCAGTTAAATTTTCGGAATCGTGAAGTATTTTTCGTACTGCCCGATTTCATGCTGCACTCCACGCGTGCTTGTCTAAAATGATATCGTGCGTTAGGAACTACCTTTGATTGTAAACAAAGCACTCTCATGTGGCGGGCGCCGAAAAAATCAATTATTAGATTTGTTTGTGGATGAACTAAACAAGCTGTTTGGACCATTTGAAAGAACGGATGATAGAGTTGACGATGTGGATGAGTTCACTGAGTCACGAAAGAAACCAATGACCAATGAACGTAGTATTCGAAAAGTTTACAATAAAGGTGAGACACGCAGTAATTAAATTACCATTATGATAATTTAAACAGCTATTTAAGATACATGTTCATAACTATTTGCAAATCGACTGGTTCAGACTATGACCGTGCTCTTTAGGGTCTACAAAATAGCATTGAGAAGACCAGAAAGTTAATGGTTATCCGGCCTACCTCAGAGACGTACCACTTTACAAGTCAGTCAAA